>BRZM01000029.1:3929203-4117221 GCA_033238685.1 Lates japonicus | reverse complement strand
ATCGTACCTGCTGCTCACGTCAAAATACTAGTGCCACTGGTGCATAGATTCCTATAAATATATGCTCTTGTTAAATTGACCGCATCAGGCCCATTCTGAAACCCCGAGCCCCAAGAGTTAGGGCTGATGTTTCCATTCAGAAAAAAAGTAAATGGACTAACCTTCCTCGATTCTTGGGGAATGGATAGACGGTTTCTTTCGTTTATCTATCCTTTTATGTTTGTTTTTGAAAGTCAGGGCTAAATGTGCCAAGCAAACATTTTCTACTTCCTGGCTCAGCTGCAAACTGAAAAACTGACATAACTTTTAAGTATTTTTTTGTTTGTTCTCAAATGTTAGCGTGTTGATGAGGGCTGTATTCTTATAAAAACTCTTTGTGACCAGGTCTGGAGTTCGCAGCTCATCCAGGAAGTATGAACCCAGTCTATTTCATCGCAGAGCAGCAGGACTCCAACCTGCCATGTAATGTCATTGTAATAATCACCTGTGACATAATTGTTAAAAAGTGGCAAAAATATAATTGCTGTAAATATCAAAGTTTTAAAAAAAAAAGTTACTTGATTGTCTGTCATTATTACAATGGGAAGTATTTCAATTCTGTAATGTATTTAAAGTGGTTGCATCCTGTTCTCTCTCTTTTTTTTCATGCCATTTTTGAACAACCCCAAGCTTAGATGTTTAGACAGAGGGGACGAAAGAAAAATATATGTGTATTTAGGATATACATATGAAGAACCCAGACTAATCTGAAATGTATAAATGATGCTTATACTGAGGACTAAATCCAGTCATTAATTATTTGTTTTGTTGAGTTCCGAGTGCTGGTGGTCTTGTTCTTCTTCACTTGTATTGAACAAGGACATTTTTGACAAGAAGACAAATGGGTGATATTTTGATTTCTTTTTTTCTTTCTTTCTTTCTTTCTTTCTTTCTTTCTTGGAATAAATCTGGTGAAAGGCTTCTTGGTGGGTGTCTTTAAAAGTGCACAACACGTCATATATTATACTGCAGCTTCACCATACTCTGTGATATAACTTCAACATGACTTTGGTTGAGTCGTGTGTTTGGGTCAGGTGACAATAGGGCTCTGTGTCACTGGTGTAGTCACCACAGTGGCATCTCTGTTGATCCTGTTGGCCCATCCCATGTGCTGATACTGCATAAACATAGCCAGATTAACACACTGGGGGCCCTGAAGCGACCACTACTGACTCCTCCCTCCAACAGTCAGCATTATCTCCTAGAGCTTCAGAAACCAACCAACTGATGTAAAATTTAATTAAATAGAAATTTGTTTTGGAACAGGCATCTTCTAAGAATTTGACATGGGTCCCTTTGTCTGCATTTTTGCTGATATTGTGCGTAAAATGATGCCTACTCTCACATACCATCTAGATTTAATCAAATTGTCTCATACTAATTAAAATAAGGAGGTCATGCGGGTCCATGGGCCAGAGCCTCTGTATGAAATGATTATTATTATTTCATGTTTCAAAGTCACAGATCTCAGTTAAGACACAAAGTTAACATAAAGAGACAAAGCGACTACAAAGATATGAAAAACTCTAGGAGGGGTGGGAGGCCTTTCATCTGTCTGTGTCCAGGGGGTCATTTTCTCATAATCCATCCATGGTGGGATTACTACTTTTACTAGTAAAGTAAGTAAAGAATCTAAGTACTTTGGCACTTTTTCCATCACTGAAAAATAATTACTAGCGTAGTACACAACAGGTTCAGGAAGAACTGGCATATAAAATAGACACTGATTAAATAAATGCTGTCATATCAAAACTTTCTGCTTAACTGTCTAGTTAGGTCAGTGGTGGAATGTAACTAAGTACATTTACACGAGTACAATTTTGAAGTACTCACACTTCTTATTTTCATTTCATGCTACTTCTAGTTCACTACAATTCAGAGCGAAGTATAGTACTTCTTTACTCAACTACATTGTAATATTTTTAATGTTTACATCATATTTTTAAATCATCTTGAAGTCTGAACTGTAGGTTGGACAAAACAAACGTTGTAAAAGTGTCTCTTTTTCTGAAATTTTACAAACCAAACAAAAAAAAATAAAAAAATAAAAAATCAGCAGATTAATCCAAAATGAAAATAATTAGTTGCAGTTTTGTAGAAAATAGTTCAAAAATCAGCTTCACCTCAACCAACTACAACATTTAAGTACTATTTAGACATATATGCACCCGTAATAATAATCTAATGATAGAATATATAATGGTGGAACAGTCACCTCTCTGTTGAGTACTTTAAGTACATTTTCCTGATTATTCTTTACTCAGGTGGGATTTTCAACGCATGACTTCTACTAGTAATGCAGTATTTTTTTTTTTACAGTGTGGTAATAGTACTTACATACATACATAAGTAAAGGTTCTGGATATTTCTCTCTAGGTCTAGGGTACAGGTGCAAGCAAAGTTAAGAAATTGTTCTCAATTACTGTTTTCTCGCGTGAGTTGGAGTGCGTGAGCTCTGCGCAATGAGAACTGCAGGTAGTCCGCCATTGCTGCATGAAGAACTATCGGATTTGGCGTTCGGCTGTCAACAATAAACTTGCGGTGCCGGGACGCGGAGCTACGAGGTCGAGTGAAAGCTCGTCGGCTGCTCCATAAACCAGTAGTCACCCCCGTCCCTCCCCGGACATCACTTTTAATGTGAATACAAAGCCCACGGACGAGGCAACCATGTCCAATCTCAGCAAAGGCGGCACCAAGAAGGACACCAAAATGAGGATACGGGCCTTTCCTGTAAGTGCACGCCGCAGTCGGCGCTCTGCCTGCCCGACAGGCGTTGACTCGACCACCGTGGTCTGGGCTGCCGGCTAAATGCTAGCATGCTAACCAGCTGAGCAGCAGATATGACTTGTCTATTCGTAAACAAAGTGCAGCCGTCAAACGTCCAGTCGCCCTCACTCTTGGTTGGTTGGTCGGGTGGCTGCTCAGTAAACCTCACTGATAAGTTTTATGAATCACTTTCATTGTCTTTAACGTTTAAATATCTCACAACTCCCCCCTAAACGTCAGCTAGCAGATCTGAATCTGTCGCCATAGCCGACGCTAACGTTAGCCATGGCTCTTGACACTTGTTGTTTTGACTGCTTTTGGCTTTCTTTACCACATGCATCACATACTGTTGTGTCCGAGCTCTAAACCTGACTGATTTTTGCGCACCGAGATGTTTGCTAGATTTCTAAATGCATGCAAGATCAAATAGCAGCGTTGCCACAGCTGTAAATGAGTAAAATGAATGCTAACGTTAAAAAAACAAGCCAGTTAACCTAGTTCTGTGTTTGCATTAATGACTCTGCCAGTGGTTAGCCTTGGTTTTGTTGTTATTTCAGTGGTAAAATTGTGATGAAGCATTCCTCTCCTCGTCTACCTGGCACTCCCTTTGTCTGCAAGTCATTGAAAGACCTCATTTATGATCTGACCTCATTCTGCATTAAATGAAATTTCAGCCTGTCTGTGACTTGCTGAGTGAGACTGAACATTACCCAGATCCTGTTTGAGCGATTTGACTAATTTCAGGTTGTTTGCTGGTGACAGTGACCACACAGTTAGCTTGTGGTGATACAGCAAGGACCTTTTACTTATGTGAGCCTGTTGAATGTGGCCCAGTCCTGACAGAGACTCACCGTCAGAGCAGCATCTTGACATGCATGTGTTTGGGCTTGTCTGCTGAGAAGCAGCACACACTGTTCCACCTCACACTAGGGGTGGCACATATTAAGTTGTCTCCTTTGGCTAACATGTCTTTGGCTGTTGGGAAGCCTGCAAGCACGCCGTGGAGAACTACTCAAGTTTAAAGCTTCTGAGATTCATAGTTATAATAATGCACCAGAGTTCAGTGCTGTGCAGAGTTACACGTTTTTACACAGTCTATGTGGCAGGTAACTTAAAAATTCTCTATCCTGCATTTCCTATTCATCAGCAAAAGCTCGACGAATCAAACGCATTTTCCAACCACACCATGCAGACTGAAATGACCAGCTTGTAAATGGTATTTCAAAGTTCCAATAGGTTTCATTGTGCATTAGAATCTAATAAAGACAGTTTTTGTCTGATAAGTTGTATTTAGAAATGTGTGGGGCAGAGAGATACAGCACCACTGAACCCCAGCTGAGTAATCTAACAATTAGGCACATGCATTATTGTTCTTTAAATATTTAATACTAACTGACTGGCCTATGTAATGACAGGCCCTACTCAGTGTATAGATATCAGCATGTATCTCTTTTAGTTAGACCTACTTTGGGGGTTGCTCCAACAAAGATTTTCCTCCTTAAGCACTCCTCAGTAGGACATCTGACCTTTACCCTTTTTGAGATAGACTGCCTAACTACTACCCCAATAATTTAATGTAATGGGATTCAGCTAAGATCTCAAAGGTAAACTGATTGCAAGTGAAAAGGAAGACATAATGTATTCTAATCAAAATGAAACTAGTCTTACCACAGATACTGTATGTAGCAACATACCAAAGATATCAAACTATTTCAGGATTTCTAAAGAAATCGAGAAGCATCTCTTAACCCTTTGCACAGTGTTTGAAGGGAAAAAAAACAGTGCTCAGTGTTGCATAATAACTCAGTTGTTACCTTTCTGTCATTGGACAGCACATTTGTGACATTGTAGTTTGGTCCCTTTTGCCATGTGGGTTTGTGTTAAATACAACCAAAACCTCCTATTTGTGGATTCAAATGAGCTGGCACAGTAACATCATTCATTGGAGCTGTTAACGTAGCTGTCATGTCATGATGTAAGGCAGCTTATTTTCCCCCTGATTGATCCCTCCAGACCTGTCTTTCAGGTATAGTAAAACTCATTCATTCACTTACTCATCATTCACCATAATGAGCAGATGTCAACCATGACCCAAATATCAACTGTAACCATGTGTACATTAAGGCATGTGTTTGGTCGAGGTTGCTGAGGGCATTAAACACAACAGGGGAGGAAGTATCACCTTAGAACTTAAGACTGGGGCAAAAGGTCCCATTCTCAGTTTATGTTCTTGTATAGTAACTTCACAGATGTGTGAGCAGACAGCAAAGGTGTGGAAGCTTGTTAGAGACAGGAGTGTTGCAGTCACCTCAGGTATGATAAACTGCTCTGTTAGTGGATAGTTCTCAGTAATAAAGTAAAAAATTAAAGATAGTGAACTGACAATTATGGAATATTATAGACCTTTACAAAGCTAGTCATTATTAATGGGGAGTAATCAGGTCGATTATTTATTCTGGATCTCATCCTCTGACCCCTATTTTCAGAATTTAAAACTACAGAGAGCTGAAAGTCTTTTCTGCATCAAGAAGCTTTATTTAGAATAAAGATCCTTTTTTCTAAGTGTTAATAATGACAGGTGATTGCCGTCTTATTCATTCCATTACTGGCTGCCTTTTGCAGATGACGATGGATGAGAAGTATGTCAACAACATCTGGGACCTTCTGAAGAATGCCATCCAGGAGATACAGAGGAAGAATAACAGTGGCCTGAGCTTTGAGGAACTGTACAGGAATGCCTACACGATGGTGCTCCACAAACATGGAGAGAAGCTGTACACGGGCCTGCGGGAGGTCGTCACTGAACACCTTATCAACAAAGTAAGACTAACAGAGATTACGGACTAACACAGCTGCAGAATTTAAAGTATATTTTGGCAGGATCAGTTAGGATTACACATCCTGTAGTAAACACATTAATAATTCTTAAACCATACAAGCCTTCAGTAATTTTGAAATGTCATGCAGTGCCTTCATATAAAATAAGGCTAAGGCTTCCGTGAAAATACTACTGTAGCTGTAACAGTGTCAGAGGAAATTATCACACCCAGAAAGTGTACCACTTAAGCTTGGTTAATTTGCCAAACACTCAAAGTCAAGTGATGACAGATTGAATTAAAGCATACGGTGTTATATATGCTGCTGTTTTTGTGTACTTTAAAGTGTATTTTACTTCTCTGTCTCAGGAGAGCAATAGGTAATGGCTGGTACATACTTTCTATAGTTTATCTGTGGTGGTGGTTTGTGGTACAGAAGAGAAACTGACCTGTGGATAGTGTTAATGCCTCTCTCCAATTACCACAAAGATTTTAAATCATTGATCATTCACAATTTAATCAGACCTATTGATTGAATTTTGGATCTGAATCAAAGCTAGCTGCTTGAAAGCCTCTTGGTTCTTAGCAGAATCTGTCACAAGTTTCATATTAAGATTCATATTATTATTTGTCTTGCGTGTGTCATCCTTGTAAAACAAAGGTAATACATGAAAACATGAGCTTTTACCATTCATAAGCAGCCGTGTGAGGGGGAGTGAGTATTAAAAGACAGAAAGCTGGGGAATACAATTTCAGAGGTTGTTGTTCAAGTCTTGTCTTGTGGGAGATTTGTGAAACCTTCTAAGGATCACTCAGGCCTCCTTTTTTTGACAGATTCCACATTTCTGTGACTGGCCCGGATTTGTAGATGGGGATCCTTGAGTGGTAATTTTGTGCTGGGTTCTCAGCTGTACAAGGTTACTCTTTCATAAAACAGCTTTTGCCTTGTGTGTTACTGAAGTGTGTCAGTATGTTTATGAATGATGCCTTGGACATTTAGCTGATTTATATAGCTGGAGAAATCAGCTGTAAATGAAATGGTAGACATGCTAAATGTTAATGAAGTGGATTATTCTAAGCAGTCAGTTAAAACAATGCAGTAACAGCAATCCAATGCTGATCCTGTAATGATGAGATTAGTTTGTTTCAGCTTCCTGCTTGTAAATTGGAGAAGCCATCAGTGAATGTTTTTCCTAAGCTGTCACTTGTTTTGTTTTGTTACATGTAATTAGCAACAATTATGTTTTACCATGTGATATCTGTAGTGAATGCCTCTGTCGACTTACAGTGTGCAGATGCCCAATGAGCAATATTTCAGCAGGCTGCTGTTGTGTACCAGCCAGATGGTTTTACAGCTTAATTAAATGCACATTCTCAACTTGGCAGGCTTAGTAAATTAGCAGTGAGGGACTGTCAACAAGGAACAGATCAAAGAAGAGAGATCTGACACCGGAGTGTGTTTTTATTATCTAATAATGATGCAGATATCACTTTCAAAGAAACAGAGTAGTAATGGTTTGTATGCAGCCTAAAAAACAGATAGCAGACACTTCACCCAGACTTAAGTTTTGAAAACAACTCAATTCTCAATGATGACAGTTTTCTTTTTACTATACTGCACTGTAAGGTTGTTCCTATGCAGCAGTCACTCTGCTTCTCAGTCGTTTTAATGTTTGATTCAATGATTTCTTCCATCAAGAATTACTGACAAAGGGATTTGGAGATGTGAAATTTCTCTTAACACTGGCACTGTTTGAGTTTACACTCTCAGCTCAATTTGCTGCCCAGCACTGACCAGGCGGACAGGACAGCAGGTGAATTTTGAAGCCAACATGATAAGAGGCAAACAGGCAGTTCCTCTGTTGTCATTTAGACAAGGCCTTAAGAAGAGCTTAAAATCCTGCTTGCCTTCATGCATGTCAGTTCCACCACTACCAAAGGTTTCACTGAAAATATTATCTTCTTCTAATGTTTCCCATGCGACTGCAAAAACATGGCAACAATCATATACACAGTCCTATGGCTCTGTGTATCTACTCATGAACCAATGGATTAAATCACATGTTTTTAGGTTACTGTTATTCATAGTAGTGCATCACATCCTTCCAACATCACTTTGTAATTAATATTAGATTCATTAAGTAATTGTTTAATATATTAACTTTACTCTTTACATACGTGTTGTTTAACATGATGGAGCAGCAGCTTCATAAAGAGTCAGAGTGGATGCACTGGTTGTAAGATGTAATAGTTACCTCATCATCACTTTTATAAGTAAGCCATGAGTGTGCACAGTGAGTCTTTGATTTAAAGGCACTTTCAGATTTATGGGTTTGCCTCCCTCTTCCACATCAACGTTTGATCCTGATGTGATAAAGATGAAGTTAGTGAGTCTGTGAGGGTTGATCTCACGTAACATTAGGTGCAGTTGATAATTTATCATCTCTGTTCAGAAGGAGGGAAAAAAGGTCGATGTGCCCTTAAGAATCTTACTCCACAGAGACGTTGGTTTACAGTGCTGAGTCACACTGCAGTGTGACTATTATCAAGCTGTTGTATGCCTGACTAGTAGAGAAAAGGTATTAAAGAGACAGCAAAGTGTGATCACAGTAGAAGACTCCATTAGTAGGAAATCTTTCAACTTCTTTTAGGAGCATTTTTCTCTTGCATGTCCCCCTCATGTGTCCATGTGTGTTTTTGTGTCTCGCCAAAAGGTACGAGAAGATGTCCTCAACTCCCTAAACAATAACTTCCTCCAAACCCTAAATCAGGCATGGAATGACCATCAGACAGCGATGGTGATGATCAGAGACATCCTGATGTATATGGTGAGTAACTGATTTACCAAGACTCTCACAGAACACATTTACAGAGCTTACCAAAAGGACTCTTCATCAAACTGAATAAGTGCATGCATCAGTGATGAGTACCATCAGAATTACATAAATGAATACTGGTTAGTGTTTTAGAAACATATGCAGAGCTTCAGGTATTTCTGATGCTGTCCAAGGGGAATAATATCTTCTGTTCGGTGATCCGACTAAAACGACAGTATCTTCTGTCACAGTGGTGCCATTGATATAGAAAAAAATAGTTTTAGGTATGTGTAAAGTATTTTTTAAAAAGTGGGTGGGCGACATTGTTAAAAACAATGCAAACACGTCCTGTACTGGTTTTTACTCATAACTACTTAATACTTGTGATTAGATGTATCTACTAACTAGACTACATGAGGGCAGCTTGCACTCCTGTGGTGTCCTCAGTGTAGACATAAACTGCTGCTCTGTGGTCATATTTGCACATTACTGTATATATTTTGAAAATGTGCCTGAAGGTGTGTTGTTGATGAATCATCACTGAGGAATGCAGAACATCGGGTCTTCTTTGGAAATGTCACTCTGGAAACAGTTGATCTTAACAATTTTTCAGATATGTCAATACATAAGTGAGATAATGTGAAAGCGGAAAGCGGAGCCAGGAAATCAAACTGACCACTGTACCTTATAATCATGTTGTGACGAGGAACTGATAAGAGTTTAAATTTCATGCAGTGTAACAACAGTTTACCTTAAACCCACTTTAAATGATGACACAAAAAACATTTAATCAAATAAAAGAGGTAAAGGGGAAAAAATGCATATGTCTAATGATAATGCTCTCTTCTTTGTGTGTGTTTGTCCGACAGGACCGGGTGTATGTACAGCAGAACAATGTAGAGAACGTCTATAACCTGGGCCTCATCATCTTTAGGGATCAGGTGGTTCGCTATGGCTGCATCAGAGACCACCTCCGACAGACCCTGCTAGACATGATCGCACGTGAGAGGAAGGGGGAGGTGGTGGACAGGTAGCCAAATAAATTCAAACACAGGATTGATTACATGACTGCCTAATTAATTAAGTGCCTGTTGATGTCGAGAAGTTTATTTTAATTTCAGTTGCACATAAACTGGGAAGAAAATGTAATCCACATCCTTCATAGTCAGATAATTAAGAAAAATGATAAATCATCATGTGTAACCAGAGGCAGACAGGGTACATGCTTTTGGTATAAACAATAAAAGAGCTGTCAGGTAGATCTGCTAAAATTACAACTACCATCATTTTCATTGAAACAAAACCTCTGACATTTTTAAGACTTTATTTTTTATGAGCCTTGTGTGCTGGAGAGTGTGTTTGTTTTTTGGTTTTTCAATGAAAAAATAATCAAAATTTAGTTGGCAGCCATAGTAAGTGTGACATGAGCAGAAATGTTTTCTATTGTTTCTTTTTTATTTTAACTTTTCAGCTTTATTGGGTTTTGCATGACTGACTGTGCCTGCAACATTTGGTCTGTCTCTCCTCTCCTCCAGGGGGGCCATTAGAAACGCCTGCCAAATGTTAATGATCCTCGGCCTTGAGGGGAGATCTGTTTATGAAGAAGACTTTGAGGCTCCATTCTTAGAAATGTCTGCAGAATTTTTTCAGGTTTGTGAGAGAACATCATTCCCTTGACTGTTCATTGTTTATCATTTATTTGGATCCCTGTTAGCTGTTGCCATGGCTACTATCTCCCCTTTTTGGGATCTATATAAGTAAAATACAGTGTCATTACAGGTGGGTTTTTTGTAACATCTTTGAAAAAGTATTAACCAGGGAACATAAGGCATACATCCTGTATTTACAACATTTTGAGAGTTCCACGAGAGGTTGTGGCTGAAGGATTTCTGTTTTTATTAAAAATGCACAGCTCCTAAGTGTCTCTTATTTTATTTAGATGGAGAGCCAAAAGTTCCTTGCAGAAAACAGTGCCAGTGTGTACATAAAGAAGGTGGAAGCCAGGATTAATGAGGAGATTGAGCGAGTGATGCACTGCCTGGATAAGTCTACAGAGGAGCCTATTGTTAAGGTGGTGGAAAGGGAACTCATCTCCAAACACATGAAAACCATTGTAGAGATGGAGAACTCAGGCTTGGTCCACATGCTCAAGAATGGCAAAACAGACGGTAAGTGCTCCATTGTCTCCTACTTACACGTCATGTCTTCAACATTTCATCTCAGCAGTCCACACAAGTTTAGACTTCACTGCACAAAACAGAGAAACAGAAACCCCCAACATTCTTTAATAAACCTTGTAACTGTCACTTGCAGAAGATATATGTTTTTCTGGAGCAGTAATGCAGTCACAATGCGTTCCCCTCGCTCATGTCACAAACAATATGAGGAATGATTTGATTTTCTGTCTTCAGAAAATATTTTCACCTTGTTAAGCTCAGAAGCACTCAATTCTTTCAATTCACTCTGAGAAGTTCTAGCAGATCTCAGCTGATCGGTCATTTTCAGTTGGTAGAAATGGATTTCTGATGTCTGTGTGTGTTTCTGTGTGTGTGTGTGTGTACTCATGCATATCCATCTACAGATTTGGCGTGCATGTACAAGCTGTTCAGCAGGGTTCCCAATGGGCTGAAGACCATGTGTGAGTGTATGAGCTCATATCTGCGGGAGCAAGGCAAGGCGCTCGTGTCAGAGGAGGGAGAGGGAAAGAACCCTGTAGACTACATCCAGGTGAGCTGCTCGGTTATCAGGAGACATTGCGGTGCAGTAATATTATTGCTTATTCTTGTGAACCAGCACGAACATCATGTGGGATTTTCAATTAATTTGCTCTGACGAGATAGGAGAAAGGTCAGATGATACACATGCTCTGTTGAAACACACTGTAACCTTGTAACCACACATATATTTCAGTGAAGAAAGCTGGGGAAAGAGATAAAAGACACTGGTCCGAATATATAACCTTGTTAGAGATCATGAAGTAATTTCTAATGGCTCAGTTGGCTGTAAGACACCATGTGCCGATCCTTGTCTGTAATGCACTTCTGTAACCTCCAAGCAGAGGATAACTGCTCTGACCCCCTGCGTTTGTGGCCACAAACCATGATGGCCTGTGCCCCTCAACCACACTTTGTTGTTACAATATCTTTTAATTACATGCAAGGTCATTTAGGTGACTAGAGAGAAGGCAGTGTATTTGAAAGTCTTGTTATGTTCATCCTACAGCGCTTTTGAAGCTCCTGTGTAAAGTAGTTTCTGTGGTTTGCAGTTTTCACTCCTACGTTCCTGCTCTTGCTCTCATCTAACAAACAGCAGCCTCCGTGTTTTCTGATGAGATCGGCTCCTCTCTGCTGTAGCTACAGTTGGCGCTTTAATTGCTGTGTTAAGCTACTGATAATGCAAACTGCTGCTGTTATCATCCCTCTTCATCTTTGTTTCACTGCCTCCTTCCTGCAGGGTTTGCTGGACTTGAAGTCCCGTTTCGACCGTTTCCTCCAGGAGTCCTTTAATAATGACAGACTCTTCAAACAAACTATTGCTGGCGACTTTGAATACTTCCTTAACCTCAACTCCCGCTCGCCCGAGTACCTCTCACTCTTTATTGATGACAAACTGAAGAAAGGAGTAAAAGGGGTGAGCCCTCTAATAGATCTTATTTTCAGACACATGTCACAGATGTCTTACTACAACAAAAACTTTTGATTTTATGCCAAAGCACATCTCACTTAAGTAAGAAATGCTATTATTACATGTCAAGAGATGAGAACTTCTCTCTCTGTTTGATAAAGAGTAGGTTACTGCCATAAGCTGGTAATCTAATCAGCTTTTATTGCTGTGGTTTATTATAGTGTTCATTCAAATGTGGGGTAGCTGAAGCTGTGTACATTTTGGTTCTTGAACAAAAGCTGCTGTTATTTGGTGTAAAGCACATTACTTAAACAAAGAACATTATAATCATTTTGCATATGCAAGCCAATCTAGTGGCTCGTGTTGCATATCAAAGATGCTTGAGAGATCAGACTCTTGTTTCTGTTTATGACTGTCCTTACCTGCTGTGTGTCCTGCTTATATGATGGGTGTAACCTGGCCCTTTGTCATGCTTTTGTTTACTTAACCCAGCTGACAGAGCAGGAGGTGGAGTCTATACTGGACAAGGCCATGGTGCTTTTCCGCTTCATGCAGGAGAAGGACGTGTTTGAGAGGTACTACAAGCAGCACCTGGCCCGAAGGCTGCTCACCAACAAGAGTGTCTCTGATGACTCAGAGAAAAACATGATCTCAAAGCTCAAGGTGAGCGGGAGTGCGATACAAGAAGTTCTGTTTCAGTCAAGATTTTCGTTTGAATGAAAAACCTTCAGCCTCCAGATGAGGAGAACTGGTTATCTAGCTCGAATGATTTTATACAGTTTGTTTTTTCCCCCTTGTGCTTGCTGCTGCTCATCCAACATCACTGAAATGTTCCATTAGTCAGCTGATACTATAAGTCTATTCAATGTATAGGCACAGGACAAAGGAGGTTTAGATAGAGGAAACACACAGTAAGCACTCTGTATCCTCTTGCCACTGTTACAAATTGACAATTGACACATTTCCTGAGCACCATGTAAGTGTTGATTTACATTAATCATGGTCTTCATTACTCAGACCGAGTGTGGCTGTCAGTTCACCTCTAAACTGGAGGGCATGTTCCGGGATATGAGCATCTCCAACACCACCATGGATGAGTTTAGACAACATCTACAGACAACTGGGGTGAGTAGACGCTACACGCCACAACTCACTCTGTCAAAAATAAAGAACCCACTTGCTATCTGTAATCATTACATGGCTGATTGAATGACTGACAATTGCTGTGTTGCTCAGTCACATTAAAACAATTATGCACCTAACCATCCATATCCTGCAAATACATGGTGCCAATTTCCGGTTGTGCTGTGCTGTCACATGGCTTTTTGTCACTACTGTATCTGGTTGTCATTGTAATTTGCTGAAGTGCAATTCATGTTTAGCACAGAGGAGTGTCAATGCCAGTAATCATTTATGCATTTATGTTTTGAACAGTCTACAGCCAAAAAACATTTAAATGGTCATTTAACCTCTTCTTTAATGAAATTATAAGAACACTCTGTTTAAGATTAAAAGCACATGAACCTACTTAGTGTCAGTAATCTAGAGTTGTTTTCTAATTTAGTTCTGTCTTTTTTATTTGAAATAAAAATGAGTGTACAACTGCAGTAAACTACATGGTGTAATTACAGAAGCATAGACTGAACCCTGATTGTCTGTCTTGTGTGTTTTTCTAACTCCAGGTGTCACTTGGAGGGGTTGATCTCACTGTGAGAGTCCTGACCACAGGATACTGGCCAACACAATCAGCAACACCCAAGTGCAATATCCCTCCTTCACCGCGACATGCATTTGAAGTCTTTAGGAGGTTGGTCAGTTAATACATCTCACGCACAGAATAAGAGGTTTATTTGTGCATAGTTTTATAACAGTACTTTGGCATCAGTCCAAATATATCTGAAATGTTTCTCTGTGTGATCCAAAAGGAAGAGTATTACTTAACCATGTGGAAGCTGACCAGAATAACAACCCTTTACAGTTGCTGAAGATATAAGCTTGGGTCTATTCCAAGAAATTATCAACAAGTTTAGACCATTCTGTATTGTGAAGGTCTTCTCCTAGGACTTGTTGTAGAGAGCACTAACACTTAAGCTGGATTAATTATGGCACATTGACTATTCTTAGAGGTTAACCTAGAGTGACTCCACCCTGCCTTTAGGTTTTATCTTGGTAAGCACAGCGGCAGACAACTCACACTGCAGCACCATATGGGCTCTGCAGATCTAAATGCCACCTTCTACGGCCCCATCAAAAAGGTATGTACCACCATTTCAGAGCTTTATTTTATATTGTCACATGAATATGCATAGAAAATAACAGGGTGGCCATGTTTTTCAATCTTACAGTGCAGTTTCACTTCTCAAAGTTTGGGAACTAACTGTGTTGTTATTTTTAAATGTATTCTTGGAAGCACAGGGAGTAATGATCACAACTAAATGTGACAAATAATTGCAAAAACAACAATTTTTACTTAGAATGTGCTAAATTTCTCTTATGACATTTGCAGTATTTGAACAACAATGACATCTAGTGTTTTGAGGACTTTCAGTAACAGAAAACAAACATTTCTTGAGGAAAGGGATTCTGAACTGTGTTTTTAGATTATGGTTTTTCATCCCCACATGTCAACAGGAGGATGGGTCAGAGGTTGGAGTGGGAGGAGCCCAGGTGACAGGCTCCAACACCAGGAAGCACATCCTGCAGGTCTCTACCTTCCAGATGACCATCCTCATGCTTTTCAATAACAGAGAGAAGTCCACCTTTGAGGTACAGAATTATATGCCTCAAAATGCTGCACAATATTCCCTTCCTATCACAAGAATAATATTCTGTGCCAAAAAACATAAACAACAACCTGCAGGATAAAACATTTGTCATACAAGTTTCTCCATCTGTTACATTCTCAAATCCCTGAACATGATCTCTCCTCCATGTAGGAGATCCAGCAGGAGACGGACATCCCAGAGAGGGAACTGGTGCGAGCGCTGCAGTCGCTGGCCTGTGGGAAACCCACTCAGAGAGTCCTCACCAAGGAGCCAAAGTCCAAGGAGATTGAGAATGGCCATGTGTTTACAGTCAATGACCAGTTTACCTCCAAACTGCACCGTGTCAAGATCCAGACAGGTAGACTAAGTCAAGTTCATGTAAAGTTTTCTGATTGGAAACAAAGGGGCACAATATTACTTTGTGTTAGTGATGAACACACTGTATGTTTAACTCAGTGTAAGACTTGAACTCAGCTAAATGAAAATTGCAGCACTGAATTGCAGTGTAGAGACATTAGGTGTTTCAATACCATAATGTCACATTACCATGTACTGCAGTAAATTTAACAAAATGTTTTAACCTCTTACCACTTACCTCATCATGAATTATTCAGAACATTTACTAGGCAAAATGTATTCTTTTAGTGTAATTCCTCTCTGTCTTTTGCATTTACTTTCCTCTTTTGTGCATCTCCCAGTGGCTGCTAAACAGGGGGAGTCAGACCCAGAGAGGAAGGAGACACGACAGAAAGTGGACGACGATAGGAAGCATGAGATCGAAGCTGCCATTGTTCGCATCATGAAGTCTAGAAAGAAGATGCAGCACAATGTCCTAGTAGCAGAGGTCAGTCAGCTGAAATGGTTGCTTTGATTTTAAAGGAAAAGTGAACTTTAATATTAAGCCTGAAGCTGTAACGTTGCCAGAGTATTTGTATTCTTCACAGTGGACATGAGACAGAGCAAAGCGTGTTGTCTTGTCCTTGGTAAGCCCCCTAGTGGCAAATGATGAGATGCACAAGAAGTGCACCCTTCTGGCTCAACAAAAGGGGCAAGACTGAGGATAAAATGAAAATGAGTTTTTCTCAAATTAAAGCAA
Source organism: Lates japonicus (assembly GCA_033238685.1). NCBI lineage: Eukaryota > Metazoa > Chordata > Actinopteri > Centropomidae > Lates > Lates japonicus. Next base: position 4,101,299 of record BRZM01000029.1, on the reverse strand, counting down.
TAAAAACTCCCGACACATTTCTTTCCTTTGACCACAACCTGTCCACAGTATTGGACAGTGTAGTGCTGTGAATGAACAGACAATGAAAGCGAAAGATATAAAACAAGGTGATGATAATGGCGATTAAAATTAGTGATGATGTTTGGATACAAAGAGATTTTAATATACTGATTACTGTGTTTTTGTGTCTCCGCAGGTCACACAGCAGTTGCGAGCGCGATTCCTCCCTAGTCCTGTAGTCATCAAGAAGCGCATTGAAGGACTCATTGAGAGGGAATATTTGGCACGAACACCAGAGGACCGCAAAGTGTACACTTACGTAGCATAAAACAAGTGAATTCAATGAAAGCTAACATCGAGTTGAGAGAAACTGAGAGCCTTGTTTTTTTTTGTGGACTGCTATGCGTTTGAATGAACTTGGAAGTGCTTTCATCATTGATTCTGGGAAACACTGGGAAGCTTAACTTTTCTTCCATAAATTGTGTAAAAAACAAAAAAATCATGCAAAAGATGGGGAAGTTTTCTAGCAATATTAGATTTCTTCTGCTGAGAGAAACAAAAGGAGGGGATCTAGTTTTGTATAAAATCATGTTTCTTGTGGCCTTTGGACAGAATTGGGGTGAGCCTGTTTGCCAGTTAACTACGTGCTGCAGAGAGCGAGCGTCAACATGTTAAAGCAAACACACGGCTACACGGAGACCAAGAAAACATTTGAATTCACTCCCCTGTTTTAAATGTTGATGTCAGTGTGTTATGTTTGTGTTTTGTGGCACAATGATGGCTGTACAGGTGGACAGACACTCTTGGCCTTTTCCTCCCCAGAGGATTTTAAATTTAAAGAAGAGGACAAAGTGTTGACTGGTACAGACCTGGTTTACAACAGCAGTAAAATACATTTTGAGTACTTGAGAAAACATGAAGAGTGCTTAATTTATGTTGCAATATGTCCGTTTTTTGAGGTTGTTTTGATGTCTGATAAAGATTTAAGTGCACCTCACTTAGCTGAAATATTTAATGCCATTTTCAATATTTTGGCCAGGTCTGTACTAGTGGTTAGAGAGATCAAGAGCTGTAGCTTCACGGCATGCTTTTATTTAATGGATCAATCAGGGGAATAAGACACCCATAAAAGCTCCATAAAAGCTGTCTGGTCTCTCATGACACATTTTTCACTTCAGGCCTGCTGTATGATCGGCCAAAAAAAAATCTCCTCTCTTTGAATGGAAGGTTCCTTGTGGTGCAGGTTTCAAAGAGGTTTTTTTTGTTTTCATTGTGTTCATTCTCGACTGCATTTTGAACGGGTGGAACCAGTCTACCACCACGTTCTAATGTGTACAAATTGTAAAATAATTATTGTACTCACTGCGAAGGTGGATTGTACAGGGCCTTGTTTTCATCATATTAAATGTAGAATAAAAAAAATGAAGGGATGGGTTTTTTTTTTCTTTTTTTTATATCTTGCATGAGAGGCCCTTGGCAAATGTTAGAAATACTTGCCTCTCTAACCATAATTAAAGCTCGATGTAAATGGTAAGCCACAGTCAAAATCCCCATCTTCACAAGAAGAACTCGGCAAGCCTCTGAAGTCCATTGTTTACTACATTATATTGTGATTTAAGTGTAAGGTTTGTCTTTGGATTTTAATCTTCAGGAGAAAATACACTCGGTTAAAATGTTAAGTTATGTTGAAACTGTTTAGAGTTGTAGATTCAGCTGTAAGGTCACTTTGGAGGCTGTGATTGTGGTGCTGTTGGGTTGTATTGTGTTACACTCAGAGGTGTCTCTAACATTTACTCTTTGGTAACTCATGCACCACAACCTACAGCCTTTCTAAAACAGTTTTAACAAAAACTGAACATTCGTTATTATGGAGCCCCAAATTGTTTAATATTAAATACAGAAAAAAAATATAAGAATAAATGCAGGCAAAATATATAATAAAACCATGAGATTGTGAAATATTCCAAAACGTTTTTATTGAGAAACATCATGCCCTGCTTGTTTCACAATGACAGAGTTTATTTCAGGTCACTTGTTCTGTTTTTTTTTCTTCATCCCAGTAATTTCTATTTCAGAAACTAAAGAGACTAAAGACTAAAGCAACAGCTCCTGTCCAGTTTGTGACTTTTCTTTAAAGTTCTATTAATACATAAAATGGTCACAGGAGAAATGGTGTGGTAAAATAAACCTTTTTTTTTCTTTCTTTTTTTTTTCTTTTTTGTAAATTTTTGAAATAAAAATTACAGGGACTAAATAAAAGGAAGGAGGATAAAATAACATTTCATAATAATAGCAAGCTGAGCTTTAAACATTTATTGGAATATTTCACAATGTTATGGTTTAATTTCATAAAGCATGTTCATACTTGTTTATTTGTCTAATAACGCTTTAAGTCTACATAAATGAAGGTAGGGTGTTTTGCGGGGCTGTTGTGTTGGACTATACAAGTTTTTGGCTGGACATGTAACATAATGACATCTCATACTGCACTCAAACGCATCACAGTCCCTTCAGTTACTGGGGAAAAACTTGCACTCTCTGCATGCATACTTTTAAGTTTTTAGTATTAAGTGTTTTTGCGTCACTGTCGTCTTTTTAATCATTACTAACCTCTTATTTTGGATTCATAGGACTTTACCAAAATTTTGATTTTGTTTTTCTTGGAAATGTGCCTTCTCTTCCTCCCAGGTACAACACTGTTTCATGCCAAAACACAGGAGCATTTACAAACTTGGATCTTGTCATAAACGCGGTGTGCTGCTGCTCCAAAAGCGAGCTGTCGAGGAGTTTTTAATGCTCTTAACAGCGTCTTAACAAACATTGTCTTTAGTTTTCTGGGGTTAGAGCCTCCCCTGCACACGTCCCCTGCACTTTTAAATCTGCCCAGCCCGTCTGGACGGTCCCCTTTGTCCTCTCATATTGTTAGACTCATGCCATCTGTTCCATGTTATTATTATAGGCGGCTTTAGATTTAAAGTAGCACCACTTCTGCTGGTCCCTTTCGCCCAGGATATTTAGTCCTAGTATCTGCAACTTCTTAAACATAGTTCTTCGTGTATGTAGTGTAATTTTGAACAAGGACACCACCAATTTTAGGTTTTTTTCTATATTGTTTTTCCTTTCTCTGTAATCACCCAAAGTCTATATTTTAACTTAACGGTGTTCGGTTGCCTGGTGACGTCACCGTCCCAGCACGGAGTCCCATTTTTTTCAGCGGCAGGCTGTGGAAAAGAAATCCAACAGGATGCTTTTCACTCTCAGCCTGGGCTGCTGCCGCTGTAAACACCGCTCAGCCTTTCCAGACTTTCTGTCCGGGTCACTCGGCCGAATGTGAAACATTGTACCTGGGCGATGTTTCGGGGAGCGGCGGTGTTGTTAAAGAAGAGAGCCGACGATGAGAACGTGGACTCCGGAGCTGAGACTGCCGAGTGAGTCAAACAACCGTTAGCTCCGGGCTAACGTTAGCTTCGCTTGTTTAACCGCAGCCACAATGGAAATTAATTTAGTCCAAGACAGTAAACACAGAAAGAGCTGACATTTCAAACCAGCAGCTTAACTTTTGCTTTAACTTCTCACCACTTAACTACTGCTTCTTGTTGTTGCTGCGTTCTTCGCGATATTTTCTCATAAACTGTCTTTTTAAACTTACGTTAGCTAACAACAGATAATGTGTTGTCATGGTGACCAAAGCAAAGGGGCAAGTTTCCAAACCAACCACCACAAGATGGAGACAGATTTTTGTCTTTCCTCCAGCCAGTCTAAACCCCAAAGTGTCTGTGGGGGTAATCACTCATGTGCTTTTAATTTTGTGTCTTTATTTCAGATCTGACTGCAGCAAGATGTCATCATCTGGCAGTGAGTATTCCTTCACTTATGCAGAAGTTAATAGAGGTCTCTAGTAAATCAGATTTATTCTGTTGGGGAACTCACATGAGACTGATTGAAAAATGAGAACTGATGCAGTAGAGGCCAAGATACCATGTCTCCTAGTTCTCAGAAGAAGTCAAGCTCAGGAAAAAAACCCAAATCCTACATTTCCTACAATGCACATTAACCACACATTAGCCTCCTGTTTAACAAAGTTACCTCACTTTCAGCCCCCCAAAAGTGTGTGATATCACACTTTAAATGTAAGTAATCAATAGTTATTTTGGCAGGGTAATCACTTTAAATAATCTAGGTGAGTAAGGATACACTTTGTAGTCTAATAATGGTAATGAAAAAGGTGATGACCCATGTTAGAATAATGACCTCTCCTCTCCACCTCTCCAAACACAGTGAATCAACATTTGTTAAACAAATTAAAGTAAAAGTTGAACAGAGGTGAACTCTGAACTATGACTCCACCAGAACTGGCTGGATATCACACTATAATACAAAACACATTCTTGAATTTGTAATGTGATCATATCTTTTTAAAGACGTCAGAGAAGTTATTCTAAACTGTTTTCACTGGCTGAGTCATACTCCCCATGACAAGCTAACTGATCTTGAAGTGTTAACTTGATTGACTTCCCCTTTAACTATTTGTTATGCCGTCTACTACAGCTTCTTACCTCTCTAAAGTAACTTCGTAACTTCCATGCATCGTGTGTGTGTCACTGCAGCTGAGCTCATGACCAGGCGAGTCAGGCTGCAGCAGCAGCAGCTCCTGCTAATGAACTTGCATCTGCTGGCCAACCCTGGAGACTCCCTGCTGCTGCAGCACACCTTGGATCGCCTGCTGCGCTGGCTCTGCCCGAGCCTCCGCATCTTCCATGTGTCAGAGAGGGCCTCCCCATTCAGAAGTTACACCCGCCTCTGTCCTGTGGCAGGTAAGGATCCTTCCGGTGTGGTCTTGCACTTGATATAGGTACATCTTGATATAGGTACCGGTACATCTTGGTATACACTCATGGTATTTCCTTGGCAGGGATACAAAGCCCTGTTGTGCCTGTACATTTAACCTCGTTGCACATCCTGTGTATTATTCTCCATAAAGAGGAAAAATAATAACTTCCATGTGTGAAAACAAGACATTTACAGAAGTTTACACCATTTAAACTTTCCACTCATGTCAAAACCCCCTTAAATGTTATACTCTTAACTGAATGCTACATTTATTCTGTGTATGATATAAACATGCCATCCTGCAATGAGCTTCCCCTGCCAGAATTGCATCTGTTTTTATTTAAGGTTAATTGAGAATAAACCTTTGCCAAAAATGTTTCAGGCTACCCTTCCCTGGCCATCACTTTCTTCCTCCACGAGGCCTATGGGGAGGAACGAATCCTCAGAGTGCTGGACTTCTTTCAAAGGCCTCCCTGGCAGTACCATCACACTGAGAGCTGCGGCAACCGAACCGCAGGGATCCACATTACCTCCAGCAGCTCCCCCACCAACGCCCTACTGCGGCCCTACCTCCTGCCCAGCAGAGACTTCTATAGTTTGGGTGCAGGGATGCCTGTGTGGGGGGTGCGACCGGTGCACTGTGGAGGAGAAATACTGCGTGTGACACTGTACAGTGGATATGACAATTATGAGGATGCTGTGCGGCTGTATGAGACGGTGCTGCAGAGACAGGCAGAGGAGCAGAAGACTGGTTTCTGCTGGTTCACACTCCACACAGGTAACTTTTCCTGTTTGTTCTTGTTGTTTTGTTTTGTTTTTGCAGCGCTTATATTCTTTAGGAAGAGCAGTTTTCTGCAATATTCGAAAATATCAGTTGTACTGTATTTTAGAACTTCTCAAAACAACATTGAACAGAATGAAATGAAATTTTGTCAGACTGTCCCTCAACACATTGCCTCCTGTTTTGTCCTGCTCTGCTCAAGTGTCTGCCTGTTGCTCTCATCTCTTCTCCCCTCACAGAGCCGGGGTTGTGCCTGCAGCTGGCTTTAAAGCAGTTGTCACCAGGGGTTCGTGTGGAGCCATGCAGCTCTGCCGTGTTGCAGTTTAGTGTGGAAGAGATTGGCCAACTGGTTCCACTGCTGCCTAACCCCTGCACACCCATCAGCACTACACGCTGGCAGACAGAAGACCTTGATGGCAACAAGGTGCTCTTCCAGGTAAGTGCAGCATAATATTTACTTCAATTTAACTTGACACCAAAAAGTGTTATTAAATGTACAAAATGGCCATAGTTATGGGCACTCCTGCCTTTTAATTTGCATACAGCTTAATGAGTAATAATGTGTTTTTTAAGTCTTTTACCCTGCCCCACTCTTGGTTTAACATGTGAAATAATGGAAGAAAAGATTCTCCTTGATTTGTGCCAGGGCAGATCATGAGGTCGGTCATGGTTGCGTCAGTTATAAGCAGCCCCACATTAACTGTAAACACACAGCACTGTACTGGAAGTTTTACTCCATAATTATCTCACTGAATACAGAGTGTGAATGGCAGGATGTTTGTTCGCTGTCCTGTTAAAGTGTGATTTGTAGAACAGGAAATTATGTAAACAATATCTAGCTGGCCAGGTTCCCCAGTTGAAAAACAAGTTTGTTTTTGGAGGGAAAGTAGCAGTTGTGTGTGAGGTGAAGGAATGTTAATGTGTTGCCTTTCAGTGTTATGTTTTACCTTAAATTTGACAAACTAATCATGGTGGTTTGAGCAAGAATAAGTCAAGTTGAAACTTTTCTTGTGCTGCAGGTAACTGCATATATGTACTGTAAACTGTATTTCATGATTTGACATGCAAATCACATTTTGCATGATCATATAAATCACATTTGCATGATAAAATTCTGTTTTGCCTGCAGCACAATAACTGACATGTGTCTTTTTAAATGTTTAGGTCTGTGTTTAACGTGAGATAATTGTGAATGAAAGAAAAGCTTCTCCTTGGTTTATATTAGGTTAAATCACCATCACAAGATTTTCAAATTCAACATAAAACATTAACATAAAACTGAAAGGCAACACAGTAACATTTCTTCACCTCACAAACAACTGCTGCTTTCCCTTCAAAGCAAATTTGTTTTTCAACTGGTGAACCTGGCCAGCTACATCTACGATGTAGATCATGTATGTACATTTAGAACACTTAAGTGTAAATATAACAGGAACAGATATTATTTCTTGCTGCATGTGTATGAGGATTTTAATTTGAAAATTGCTTTTGACTCAATTCAGCTACATTGTAGATGACTTTAAAAACAATAATGTAGCAAAATGACTTGGGACGCTCATTCTACTGACTACTACTATATAATAAAATAAAAAAATTTAACAATAATATTTCAACTGGTGTTAAAACCATCTATTATGACCAACCCCATTAGATAAAACAGCATCAGTTCAAGGGGAAAGAGAAAAATACTCTCATGTCATTCCTCCTGTGATAATGAAACCTAAGAGGCAGGTGGTTACTATCTTTCACAAAGTAAACTCAAAAGCTGTCAAAGCCATATGTTAGATGCGTGTATGTTAATGCTGTCAAAGTTACTTAACCTACTTAAATCTCTCTGGTCCGGGTGTAAATCATAATCCCTCTCCTCCTGTCCTCCTGTGCTGCAGGTGAAAACCCCAGCTCAACCTCAGCGACCTCTGACCTGTGCTTTCCCCCTGACCTGCCCCAGCGTGTCCCCTAGAGGAATGCCGCTCCGGAGCTCGGGACAGGGCAACAGCCTGTCACCCTGCAGCCTCACTACTCCCCTGCCCTGGCAAACACACAGGCAAGGTAAGTACAGAAGGGAAAACTCTGTTTGCATGATTAAGATGCTAATACTCAGCTGTATCTACAGGGTGTTAAATCTGCTGCGTATATTAGTTGAGTACTTTCCAGGCATAGATTCATTGAGGAACCTGGGGCATCAGCCAGCTGGAAAGGACACTCACTGGTGGTGAGACAGGTCAATAAATTACTATACTGCTGAGCTGTCTCCCGAAGGCCACTGAGCTAAATATAATGACTTGACTCAACTCATGACAGTATTTTCTTAATTTCCCCACAGCTCACAGACAGCCAGTGTATTGAGTGATCATTTGTATGTGGGAGGCTGTTGTACATAAGACTGGAATCATAATGGGCCAAAACGGAACATGGAAAGTTTGCCAACTAAGTGTGAAGTCTTGATATTTGAAATGAATAACGACAGGAAAGTTCAGGTCAAATAGTTAAACTATCCATTTTGCTACATTGCCATGCAGTTTGTTTAAGTCGGTCAGAGCCTTTTGCAGTAGGGTTTAATGAACTTTTTCCTGCTGAAGACCCATTTCATCACGGCAGCAGTTAGAGAGCCATTGAGTCATCTTGTAAATGTGAGAATGGCATACTTCGCTTTTTATACACATTTACACCAATCGCCTGTCAGTGGTTTTGATGTTGTGGCTGATTGGTGTATATTCAGGGAGGTTCAAGATGATATAGTTTAAAACATATAAACATAGATTTTTTTTTATTAAGACATCAAACAAATACCATTTCATTAGTTTTAGAGCTTAAGGATGAGGAACCTTTTTCCATAGTCACCTTGAATTGACACTACTCAAAGAGACAACGCTGAATAGTTATCATGTTAAGTTAGGTTGAGGACATTACAGTAGAATAAAAAGTCAACTGTCCACTTTTATGACACTGCTTGATCCATTTTTGGTTGTTTCTAGGTCACAGGCCGCGCAGTGACCTTGTCCTGGAGAAGCTTCATGGAGGAGGAGGAGGCGGAACAGAGAGCCTGGGATCAGGGAGCTGCTGTAGCACCCCTCCAGGCAGCTCCTGTTACTCATCTCAGCGCAGCAGCCCCGCCCCGCCCTCAACCTCCAATCACCCCGACTCTCCTCTGCGCCCCTCCATCACCCGTTCTCTCTCCCATCTTCTTCTGGAAGAGGACGAGGAGGAGCCGGAGACCAACGTGGACACGGGAGTCCCTGTCTCACCCCGCTCTGACCCATCAGTCAAAACGATTACTCGTTCTTCCTCCATAGACCTTTTGATGACTTTCCACTCTGAGAGACCTGCAGCTGTTGGGGCTTCAGCTGTCGAGAGTCTGGCCAAGGAGTTGAGCGAGTGTCTGCCACAGACACACACAAACCCCAGGGGACCCTTCAGGACTTGGGGCTCTGCTGGTTGCACAGATGGCGCCAGGGAGGGTTGTGGCACCAGGGCCATAGCAGCAGGACAGAGTCTCTCCAAAGGGCCAGGGGTAGAAAATAGGACAATGGCTGAGCTGCTATCAGCACGCACAAACGACGAGGAGCCAGTGGATGAGTTCTTCATTTAAATTCCTGCCTCTATGCCACATGCTGTAGTAATAATCACAGTGCAATTAAAAACACATCACATGGAGAAGATGAGAAACCCTTTCAAGAGGACCTGAGGTCAAACAGGAGGACATGTAGTCTGATTAAAGAGCAGTGCTCTGGAACATAGAGGAAACCAAAGTTCAGCTGCAGGAGACTTTTTCCACTCAAAATATCTTGATGTATAAATTCTTAAAATGGTTCCACTTGTCCCATAAATCTCCACAATGTACAGTACCAGAGTAACTGTGCACATCCTACTCTTAACAGACCTGTTAAGAGAGCAGGTGAGTGATTGAGGTAATAATATTGTTGAATGTCCAAATTACTTTTGTGATATTTTGATCATACTAATCATTTGTGCAGCTATTGTGCTAACTTCTAGCAAACATGAAGGTCATGTTTTGTATTTTAAGTGTTAACTGTCAGGGTACTAATGCCAGTCTAGGTTTCTGTCACATTACTCAGCTAGCAAAGCTGATATCTTATTTTTAGATTGCCTTTGAAAAAGATGAAGATGATCTCAGCGTGAAGGAGCTCTTTGATGTCGCTGTTGATCATGATTAGAAATCTGATTTAATATGATGACTCTCCACAGTACAGCACTGTCTGTGTAGCAGATCTGAAACTAGGCTCTGCATAGTAAAAGTATAACCTAGTGGCTTTGATTACATTTATTTAAATGCACTTCGAATAATCCTTGTTCTAGTATTTGTGCATTGTCATGTAGATGTGGACTAGACCTGGCCAAATTACTGTATTGAAGACAACTGAATTCTCTCAGATAATTAGATAGTGTAAACAGGATTTTCTGAATAACTACTCAAAGAGAGCATGTGGACAAAAAATCTTGTGTGATATATACATATATATCGTTTAATATTAACCATTATTATGTAAAGTGTCTCCAACAGCCCAAAAATTTTATTATTATTGTAATTAATTATTGTAAAACCACAGTAAGATGAAGGATCAGCAGACAGATTAATTTAACAAGTGCATCATGTATTGGATTGATCAGTTACAACAGATGGAAGTCAAACCCACAACATTTTGCAAAGATCACATGATCATTGTAGTGATTGTAGCTGTTTAGAGACAAGTCTGATAAAAAGATAATTAGTATTAGATGAAGAAAATACTTTTAATTTAATGGCCAAACCTCATGACTCAGGTCATACCAGTCTCTTCTACAACTCAAGACTTTTAATGTAAAGGGCCCTCTAAATTTAACCTCCTGCAGGTGAACCTGAATCAAGTATTCACTTGTGTTACATTAGGGCCAGTGTTTTGATCGAATGCATTTGATTCAAGGTTTTACAGTATGAGCTGCTCACTAGTCGACAGGACACTGTGGATGTGCAGGGCAGCTCAGAGATGTGAATTTGTTTAACTGTTTACTGTTGATGAGTGTTACTGGGGAAAAAGCAAGTATGCTTTGTCAGGAAGCATCAACCATGAGGCTCTTTAGTGTCTAAACTGTTCAGTGATGCAAATGTCTTAAGGCTTAGTATTAAAAGACAGTTGAAGAAAACTGCTTTCTGTTGTCATCACAAAAAGGCTAACTGTGTATTCTTACAGTTTCCACATGATGAGAAGTTTGAAGGTTTAGTACTAATGTAATACCCTCGTCAAAATTCTTTAGCTGTAAGATTAGTGTAATACGTAGTGAGCTAAATAATCATTGAGCTATATATACACTGACAAACTGATAATATACTGCTCGGATAAAAAGCCCAGAAGTGAATGCTGGATGTGTCTCAGATGCATAATCACAATGTTGTCAAACTGCTGCTGTTCAGACAGAATTTCATCTTTGGTCCACCATCCAGCAGCCATCACACCTGACAACTCACCTACCTCTACTGCTCTCCTAAACTTACACTGTATTCATAATATTGTCCAAACAGTTGGACCTCAGCAGGCACGAGTGATAAAGATTTAGGCCCTCTATCATAACAAGCAGTTAGGAGGGAAGCATACAATCACAGGGTATATAAGTAACAGTTATTTATACAATATCTTACATATGTTAGTGACGAGATGATAAAAGCACAAATATTTTAATTTCTCTGTCAGTGTGCAAATACTACAAGAGGAAGAAATATGGTTTTAAAAGCATAGATCAAACTGCTGTGTGATATTGTCCCCACCTAAAAGCAGTTCTTGGTCCGCTCACTTCAGAGTGCATAGTCCTGTTATAGTCTAAACTGTACTGAAGAGGCTATAATTGCACATTCGTATACAGTAATATTAATTGCTCTGCAGTATAAATACTCTATGTGCTTCATAATGCAAGTCCCTACACGGTGAGTTTTTCTGAGCCAGGCTCCTTTTGCAACTTAAAAACTCAGTGTGGGTGTTGTAGCACCTCTGTACACCTCTGTGACAGTATACATCAACAAATTGCACTGTATCTCAAGCTTACAGCTCCATCTGCTGGTCAAAGTATGTTGTTGCTCTGATGAGTTTTGCTGCAACCAGTCCAGCTCAGATCCTTTGCCCACTGACCTTCTCTGGTGACTCGCACCTTTACCGGGTCAAAACTCCAGAAGCGCTGTTCTCTGAACAGGTAGAGGCGTCCACCTGGACGGGTCAGTGCCCCATTGGTGCCTTGTGGCACCCCAGTCCAGTCTGTCAGCCTGCGGGGGTAGTAGGGCTCTTGGCGTAGTGTTTTGAGGTTAAGCACAGAGTAGCGGGAGCCCTTGAAGATGACCATGTGACCCAGAGGTTTGTAATAGAAGGCACAGTCAGGGTGGCGAGGCAGCCCCAAATCACTGCTCCTCCTGGGGAAGCCGGGGTCCAGCTCACTGCCTGTGTAGCGCCACATCCGCTTCCCTGCAGAGCATGAGAGGGGGAGGATTTACAAAGAGCCAAAACTGACAGTGGTCACAGAGTCTACAATTAAACAAACATTATGTCAAACTTGCAGAAGTCACTTACAATGCATCGTCACAACATGTATAATTATAGAGCTCAGCAAATCCACGCAGTACTTCTCATTTCACATAACACAAATTCATGTCAGTACTTGCCCTTTTAAGATACTCATGCAAAGATTTCTATCAAAATATATTTAATACTAAACCTTAAAATTTAAACTAAGAGTAACCTTTACAAAAGTTTGTTATTTTATCTTGCACTCCAGTGTCTTAAAGGAAATGCAGCCTGCTACTTATGACAGCAAAGTATCAACAGTGTCTCTTTCAGTTCTCAGACAACAAAGGACAAAGAGAGTAAATAATGCCTGAGCAGAGCATCTGCAATTTACGTAAAACTCGTTGGGTTTTTAGCAAGAAAGTTAAACTTTGCAGTAACCTCAAACATGTTATTAGCCTTAAACACAAAGGTCTTAACAGCCACAGCCTAGGCTTAAGTGCAGTATAGTGTCTTTAAATAGCACTGTCCTTTTTTAAAAGGCACAGCAGAATCTATTTTTATGCTTTAACAGATGTGTGAAGTTAGCCAATGGGTTAGAGGATGTCTTTAAAAGGAGGCATGAGTCGCATTAATGAGTTCAGTGAAGCAGTACCTTTGAAAAAATACCACTTGGAGTCCAGTGGAGAGAAGGCAGCAGCTTCGATAGCCAGAGGGAGGTCAGGCCATCGCTGACTGAGAGGCAGCGGGCCACTCACACTGCCTGCAGCCAATACTGACCAGTACACACTTCCCCGAAACACCAGCACAGTGTCATTCTGGTCTGGATACATGTGGAAAAACCACAAGGGTAAATATACAGTATGTGTATCACATCAAAGACAGTTCATTCTTGACCTTGGCAACAGCAGTTTGACAAACCAATCTTAACTTGGGGTCCATCTGGTAGCTTTTTATAGAGGTTTCAGTTGCGTCTTATGGTACTCATCAGCTTTCTTTCTGGTTTTGTTTAATTTCAAGTAATTTATGTTGCAGCTGACACAAAATGTCCACCAGTTTCAAAAAGATAAAAATGATAATAGGAATTGACTGATCTGGAGGATTTAGGGTTTTTTCAGATTTTTTTAAGCCACATCATTTTGCTAAATGCTCTTTTCTAAATAATATTTAATTTTGACCTCACCCATAGTGATGGCATCAAAGTTGCCCTGGCAGTAGAGAGGCTGGCCTGTGGTCTCATGCCTGTTGTGAAGCTCTGTGAACTCCCACTCCTGCAGCGCTGCATGCAAAACCTGGCCTGGCAGCCTCACAAGGCGGTCACCTGATGGTTTACCTGAGGTCAAAAGCAAAGCAACAAAACAATCAACTAAAAGGCATCAGGCAAGGCCATGAAAGATGAATCCATTTACTGCCATCATGGCTATTATTCCCATCAATAATCTGGCTATATAGAAATTGTTATTTAAAACCAAAGCCCTGAGGACAAACAGTATTTTAGGGACCGGTTTAATTCCTCACACAGGCCAAAAGTAATTTTAGTATTCTCTAAATTGGACAGCATGGGAATAAATTGAAAGACAAACAACGGAGACTTCTCCCAAAGCAGGACTTAGATAATGTTAACATTTAAATCGTCCTTTACAGGATGTGGCTGAGTTGATGTATACTGAGGGATGACAACATTGTGCACAGGAAATAAACAAAGGATTCAGAACAAGCACATACTGGAACCTTATAAATTTTTAGCACCAAACAACAGCCCACTTATTCTTTTCTTTTTGGCCTGCACAGCCTCAAAGTGCAGACTCCTGGCACATGAGATCAGAAGAATAAAGAACAGTCAAAGCAGAACAAAGAGGAGAAGCAGACATACCGAAACATATGAGTAAGTGATGGCGCTCTAGACATGATTACAGCCATTTTGTTTGCAAGGAGCTGAACAAACATTTGTGTAGGAGGTGGATAAAATCAGCACACCCAAGAACAGGAGGAAGACTGCAGGAAAAATAGATATACACAGACCACAGTGGATAACACATGGACAGCTCCACATAGTGTATGTGAGTAAAGGAGCAGTGTTATAAGATAAGAGGTGGATGTCTGACTTTGTTTACATTTATCAGATTCATCAGAAGAGGCTAATGTTAAGGCACGGAAGTGCAGAAAGCAGTTTTCTCTGTTGTGACACTTCCAGCTGATAGAGGGCAGCAGATGTGCACCTATTGTAATGCATTCTTGTCCTGTCCTCTACAAATCCTGCAAAACATATCTATTTCAAATCCATAAAAGACACATTATACTTCTACATCAATGTTATAGTCATCTACTGCACATTACAAGGGTTTAATGTCTTAAAAGAAGTACAAAGAAGCATCAGCGTTTGTAGTCAGAAAGCCATTGAACATTAAACTTCCTTTTAAATGTAACGCGTCTGATTCAAATGGTGTCTTCTTTGCAAAATTTGAATAAATATACACTATGTCACAGTATTGCTGAAATATTTAAATAAGTGGATATTGTTTACAATGCTTTTCAGCTTCGTGTTAGTTTCTAATCTTTTGAAAAACAACACCCAGAGTGAAGACTGAAAAGCGACCTGAGAGAGGTTCCTAATGTGAGGAGTGCTTGGTGGTGTGATGGATTCATTTGCATCCATAAGGTTGTGCTGGTCCTTGAGAGGCTGGTTTGAATCCACCCTCAGACTCACTGAGTTTTTGGAGGCTGGTGTGCAAAGGAAAGACTGAAAAGCGTGAGGAAAGACAACTACCTTATCTAACTCAAGCTGTTAGAAGACTGACTGGTAGTTGTGAGGATGTGAGTTCGATTCTCATGTGACTGATTTTTTAAAAGTCTGACACCCAAGGTGAAGACTGAAAAGGGATCCAGGAGATGATCTAATGTGAAGGGTGCTTCGGCGGTGAGGAGGATTTGTTGGTGGCCATAAGGTTGTGCTGGTTCAAATCCATCCTCAGATTCATTGAGTTTTTGGAGGCTGGTGTGCAAAGGAAAGACTGAAAAGCTTTTAGAAAGACAACTTTCTTATCTAACCAAATAGCTCAAGCTGTTAGAAGACTGACTGGTAGTTGTGAGGATGTGAGTTCAATTCTCATGCAAATCATTCTGTCCGATACCCAAAGTGAAAACCGAAAACCAGTCCAGGAGAAGTTCTTAACATGAAGGGCACTTAGTGGATTCGTTTGCGGGTTGGTCCTGGAGATGACTGGTTCGAATCCACTCTGTTGTCAGTACCTGAGAGGGGCAGTAGCATAGGAGAAGGGGGTTGAGGTGGGGGTTTCCCCCTGGGGTCCTCTAGTAAGAGAGAGGAGCAGGGATATCTATATCTGTCCCCTCAACCCTCCTTTTCCAAGTGTGTTCAAGACTCCCTCTCTCTCTCTCTCTCTCTCTTTCTCTCTCTCTCTCTCTCTCTCTCTCTCTCACACACACACACACACACACACACTGCCTAAAGCTCATATCTTTAAGCAGATGTAGCATTTTCACAGTGCCTGTAGTCTTGTCAGTTGTGGTTCTTGTTCATGTCTGTCTCTGGAGCTGTTTGACATTTTGCGTGGGAGCAGCTGCAATCTGCAGGAATTACTGCCATAGGGTAGAAATCAGGTTGATAAGCGTGCGGGGAGGGGGGGGCATGCTGCATTTTGTTAAACTCCACCTGAGCGCCAGCTAAAGAATCCTGGATTCTTTCTTTGAAGACTGATAAGCAAACATTCCCAGGTTCAGCACTCAGTGTAAAAGCAAAAACCAAACAGCTCAATAACCAGCTAAACTTTAATCTCTAATGGTTTTAACTGCTGCTCTGTAGTATTAATTGCAGTATCTATGGAAACATTATAAATCAAAATGACATTAAGTGTTGTAGTTATTGAGTGTAACTGTGCTATGAGGTGGCTTGGCTGAGACAGCAGGGTGGTCAGTTGCTATTTTTTTTATCCAGAGAGAAAGGAGAAAGGGCTGGCAAACACCATTTAAGGAAGCTGAGACCAGGATATTTCCAGAGGCAGAGCAGATGGGGCTCCTCAGATATTAAACAGAAAAGAAGGCATCTGGATGTTGCCTGTCTGCAAGACTCTCCTGAGCTGGATCTCAGGTTTCCAGTTGAATTATCCAAATGATTGTGAGCCTGTCCTGCAGCCACGCAAACATTCCTGGAGAAGGCACTGGCCCTTTGCAGCTGCTTTACACCTGCTTTTCAGGGTCAAAGCAGGGAAAGGACTTCATGTATTATAGTAGCTTCTTGTAGATTCAAAGCACCGTGCCATCACAGAGGATGTCCGGTGGTCAAGGAGCTCATTTTGATGCAAACACGTTAGGAGGACGTATTTTTGTGCAGTGAAATCAGTTTCTTAGCAGCAGCATAAAAAAAACCACACGCAATAATAGAAGTCTGCAGAGAGGCACATGTGGAAACCTGCCTAACACATGCCAGGAGAGACAACACACTCACTGTAAACAGATACTATAATATTTGTCATACACAAAGACGTATGTAATGCTCCCACACTCTGCAACAGCACCAGTAATCTGTCACAATCTATCACAACAGAGCTGACATAACATCCAGGTAAACACTGAGCTTGTAGCGCCAAGCCACTGAGTGTGTGTATCTATGTGTGTGTGTGTGTGTGTGAGAGAGAGAGTATTGTTTTGACGTTCACACCACCTTTGCTGCCCTCACATCTAAATCTACTTCTCCCAGCAGCTACAGAACTGAAACTGATAGAACAGACTCTTCCTGCTGTTAAAGACACTACCACTAAAAAAAAAAAAGAAAGGATGTTGTTTTAATTCTTTGTGATGTAGATTTGATGTTTTTCCATGTTTGAAAATAATACAATGAGACTTAAAGTGACTGCAACATGTTTTCTGTTCTTTGTCTTTCTGCTCTATAACTGAGGCCTTTCAGTAATCTCTTTGGACTTTGAATCACACTCAAAGCTGTGAGCTTTACTTCACAAGAACTTTGGATGTGCTGCACACTTAAATGTACAAATACAAACAGCCAGGAAGATACTGCTGGGAAGACGTCAAATCCAGGCTTTTACAATCTGTTGGAGCTCTGGACCGGCTTTGTCGTTCTACTTTTCCTCATTCTGTGTTTGCAGCTGGTGGCCTTCAGGGCTGCCTCTCAGACCTTTCCACAGCTCAGTGCCACAACTCCAATTTAATGGGCCACAGAGCAAAAATTACTTTACTTCTGTGTTTCTTCTAAAGGCAGTCTGGTCTCATAACAAGTCAGCAATTCATGTAATTGGTTCTATGTATTCCAATAATAGTTCAGCCATAACTGCAGCCTAATTTCTCCATCTTTAACTAAGTGGTCCTGAGGCCAGACAGTGAGACATTTGCCATCTGTCCACTAAAGAGTTTTTTTTTCCCAACCCCTCAGACTTTAAACCTGAGACAAAATATCTGTGTGTGTCCAGTGAAGGTGTGATGTTTAACACTTCTTCTGACCTTGGGACCACACACTTTCCATTTAACAAAGAAAACAAGTTCCCTTGAGTAGCTTCACTTTGAATCCTGAAAATCCTCTCACCGTACAGCTGCTGCACTGCAATGATGTCGTCCCAGCTCAGCACCAGGTTGCGACCAAGTTTCCTGTAGTACGGAGACATCAGAGCGTGACGGACCGGGGAGTGCTCCAGTCCGAGAGTGTGCCCGATCTCGTGGGCAGTCACCATGAACAGGTTGTGTCCTTTGTGTCCATTCAGCGTCCACCGCTCCGCCATGTCGAAGTGGGCTTCGCCCCGACGAGGCAGGAAAGCGTGAGCCAGAGTTCCCCCTGAGAGTCAGAGCAGAAGAGGTAATGTGTTGAGGTGGTGTGTTATATAGATGATGACTAAATAAAAGTTCCTGTTCACAAAAGTCAAGTGATGGCTTGATTTAGATTCTTCTGTTGTACACGCACCCTGTTTTATTGGTTGGTTTATTTTCATAGCTTAGTAATTGGGTGAGACTTTATTTTACAAGTCTGTTATTTGACAATAATGTTCAAATAATTTACTAGGAAGACTTGTTGAATGAACCATGTAATTTGGCATTAATTAGAGGGAAAATAGAAACAGTGTTAAACTGGTACACATCTGTTTAATGAATTTCAATTAACTGCAAGCATAATCTTCCCTTAGCTGGAGCACAGCAAGTCAGCTGAACATGCAAAAATCAGAACTAGACCAAATCAGCATGACTGATATATATAGCTTAGTATATCACCAAAAATATGAACTTTGTCTACTTTATTATCCAATAAAAAGGTTTTTATAATACCTAATATTCTACATAATATTTACTGTGATTTATATTTAGCTTTTTCTTTAAAAACAGTTCTCATTTTCCATATAAATTTGCACCAAATTGTATAGTTCCTTCTATGAACCTTTCAACAAACTTATCAGAAAGCTGTATGGAAAATACAGACCAGTAAAAAAAAATGCATTCTTTACTTTACTACCAATTAATGGAATCAGCTGATTAGATAGAACAATTTGCTTAATACACCCTAAACTACTCTAAATCTAATCATATATTATAGTTGCAGTAGTGAGACTAAAGAAAGCTTTCATGCAACTTATGTGATTAAAAAAAGGCATTAAACTGCTTTGTCAGTTTGAAAAATCCTAAACATGTACGGGTTTCCTCCATGATGTTTACATATCATGTTAACTCATGTTATTGTGTAATTCAGGTTAGTGCAAAGTGTGTAATCAAACTATTACCTAAATCTGATTATTCACAGTAATCAGGTTACTGTGTGTAAACAAACAGGAGGATTTGTTAAGCTTTATTTATTCAGTTAATTAATAGACCTGAGAACAAATTACATACACAAGATCACAACTGAGCTGAGTCTGTCACAGAACAATCATCGCACACGCACTAACCCGTCCTGTGATCAGGTGTCTGATGTGAATGTTAAATATCTCATTGCCTTGTAAATCAAAGCCTTATAAATAAAAACTCATCTGATTGGATAGGTGGATTGAGCCTGACCTGGTCCATCGAAAGCGTTGCTGGCCCCGTCGTTGTGGTCTCCCTCGTAAAAGGCCAGCCGGATGTCTGCGGGTCCTTCAGGGGCCTCCTGGAAGACCAGGCCCGACACGTTGCTCCACAGCTGGAAAGCCGCGTGCACCGCCAGCCGCACCGAACCCAGGGACAGATGGCGAGGCCAGTTCACTATCTGGTAGGTCAGGTGACGTTTGTACCACTTCTCAGCTGGAGATCACCCACAGAGAGAGAAAGAGAGGGAGAGGAACAGAGATATGAGACATGCAGGTATGAAGTTCACTCTCTTATTCATCACAAACTCACAGCCAGTGCAGCTGCAGATAAGCTCAAATCACCAGATAACCAAAAGAAAAAGCCTCTTTCTTTCTTCTCTCTGTTTTGTGCAGCCTGGTTTTAATTCATGCTTGGTATCTCTACTGGCTTAGTCACTTAACTTTTACAGTGTTATCATCATTTGGACAACACTGGTAATTGTAGGTTATAAATGTTATTTCTCACTGGAGTAGCTATGTATTTACATCTTGTATATCCTGTATTATAAATTCAGATGCCAGATATCCCATGTTCACCCGTGATGTTTTGAAGTACAGCTTCATCACATCTAACAGGCCGAGCTAAAATGATAGGATGTTAACTGTGTTAGCACACAGCTGGGTAAACTAACAATCACTCTGAACACATGCTTGACTAAACAGTTTACTTCAACACGCGTGTGTGTGGTTTCTCAGCTTAGACGTAATTACAAGTGTCACACACCTCAGAATCTCATATTTGTTCAGGGATAGAGGGAGGGGTGGGAGTGGGGGTTTCATTCAGCCATTCTTTTAATTTACAAGACTCTAAACTCTTTTGTATATACATGGGATTACACAATGTAGCAATCTGGAAACAAAGGCAAACAAACACAAGCTGTCAACCATGCAGCGCACGTCCACAACAGGCAGACAGAGAGGCTGCCTTGCAGGAAACAATCATTAGATAATATGGAGCTTTAAGGAGAGACAGCTGGAGAGGCTGGAGGCTCACTCTGACTGTTCAAGTCAAGAGTGGACAGAGCTGGTGAGAGTTGGTGAAAACATTTTAAACAAAAGGGCTTTGAACACTGTGTGTGGAGTTCACTCATCTCCACAAAAATGTAATATTTCTCAACTGGAGGTGTTGTGGTAAAAATATATTTTCACATTTTCTGGAATTTTTTTCCAGATTGGTCTTTTGCCACATTATACATGGGCATCAGAGCATTACTGAGCAAGAACCTGGCAAACGCAAACAGCTGCTGCGGGCCGGCTCTACGCCCCCAAACAAATGTCTTGCCCCCTCAAATCAAAATTTGAGAAGTTAATAAAATACATTTTAATAGATTATCCAAACAAGTGTGTTAAATGTTAACGCAATTAATTGCAGTAGTTTAAAAGTCCAACGAAAGAGATACTGTATCCCTCCGCGGTCTCTCCCTCTGTGTGTTTTTGTCTGTGTAGCTTCTGGAACAGAGTCAGCCGTTTCTGCCGTTGTTGGCTTGCGTGTGTTGTCATTGGCCACGTCGTCTGTCGTCATCGGCGACATGGGAGGAGCGCAGAGAGGTGGAGAAACGAAATCGGGGAACAGAATTAAACCAGCGTCTGAGCCTCTGCCTCGGTTTGTCAGTAGTGAGAGAAAACTTAAGTACCCGAAGTAGCCTGGATGCTAAAACAAGCCTTAGAGCTGCTTTTTTGTCAAACACGAGTGAGGCTGGACGCTGAACATACCTGCGGCACGAGGGTAAGGCTAAGGAGCGAACTAGCTAGCGGCTAGCTTTAGCGTTAGCCTTCGCGTTAGCCTTCTCTTTTAATGGCTTCTTTTGACCTCATTTCCATTTTTAGTCGTTTTTATCGCTTGAGTAAGAGTGTGTTTGTGTTTGCCTGACTGAGGCGTCGCTGACATGAGTTGTGGACCCCCACCGTGGACGGGTGAAAACACAACGAGCTCTTGAGTTAAAATGACTTATTGGGGCCCGAGCACGAAGCCTGCGAATGCCCTATTGGAACTGCGCCGATATTAGTCCTGAATGAATGAATGGTGAAAATTTACGTATTTTAGGTTTCTCCTCCATGGGCTGTGCAAAATGGCTCTGTAGCGCCCTGTGTCTGTTTTAATCCCCGTTTTAATTGTATATAGTCACTTTACGGACATTTTGCATCTCTTTGTAATTTTGTGTCCCATCCTGCTCATTTTAACTCGGTTTATAGCTGTCTATCATGTCCTTGTCATCATTTTTGTGTCTGTTTGTGGTCATTTTGTGTTATATTGCCGCCACGGCCACGCTTTGACGAAAACTCAAGCTTTTGGTAACTTTTAATCACAAAGGCGGTAACAGTATACTGACTGAGTTTGAAGTCGGTATGATTAAATCTGCAGAAGGAATTCGTTCAAATACAATGTCCCCAAATGGTGAAAATGGAGCAAAATTAGTGTATTAAAGTCAAAATGGCTGACTTCCTGTTGGTTTGAGGTGATTACATGAGATTTTTTTGTACATCTGGGCATGTTATATATGTGGGGTATCTCTTTTGAATGTTTCCAGGGGGTGCTACTAAGGCATTTTGCACCGCTCATGAACAAGACCGCTAAAATAAGTACATTTTCACCAGGTCTGACTTGTCTGTAATATAAAAGCAATGAAGAAGTAATAGTAATGAAGAACAGAAGTAAAAATTTCACATTATAGTAAAACAAAAAATGCCACAGTATAGTAAAGCATCAAAAATGTCATAATATAGTAAGGCATAAAAATGTCAAATGTTATTGATAAGGATCAGTCAAAATGGGATTGAAAAATATCTTAACTTCAGTTTGATTGTACATGATCAGACATTCTTAATTATGTGTATATGCTAGACATACTACACAACACTGTATACAACAATATCAAGTCTACAAATAACATATTAGTGAGTTGTTCATAAGTGTGTTAATTTTAACTGCTGGTCAGAGAGTGATTTTTAAGATACCTTTACAGTATATAACAACCAGTTCTACACTTATTTATTTTACATTACATTTTATATCTGTGTTAATAAGAAGGTGGTTGAAATGTGAAATAATAATTCTGTATGTGACCATCTGTGGTGGAAGAAATACTCAGACTTTGTACTGAAGTATAATAAACAACACAAGTTAAAATCCTGCATTCAAAAATTGACTTAGGTGATAGTGTTTATTATTGTTGTGCAGTTCACAGTAACATACATGATTTCTTCAGTGATTAGTTGATAGACACACAATTAATCATCATTTTACTTTTTCCCCAAATATTAGTTGTAGTTGGTTCTTCAGGAGGTGATGACAGTCAACTGTTCATTTTCTGAAACAGCCCTCTAATGTTTGTTAAATGTTCCGGTTCAGCTGTAATGTTGAATGTAATGTTATTTATCTGTGTTTTCATGGTTACATTTTTGATGATCGGTAGTAGTGTATTGATCATTTTCCTTTGTATGTTTCTCTTTGATTTCCCCTAGGTGTCTCCACTTTGTCCACGATCACAGAGACATGATTCATGATAGGAGAGACATTGTTGAGGGAGACATTGTCCATGATCAGAGACACTGTGCACGATCACAGAGACCTGCGCAAGAGTTGGTAGTGACGGAGTTCCCCGATTCGACGGCATCGCCCGTGATCAGAGAGACATTGTCCATAATCTTTGTACGATGAAGAAGTTCTTTGAGACCAGGACTGAGGCCTCCAGGTAATTCACAAACAGTTTTACGTGAACTGTCCAACACAGAGCACTGACACTAAATTGTTTATGTTCAGTGTTCAGTATATCAGAAAAGTGTAATAATAGAAGTAATCTGCAATATAAAAATAGTAGTTTGCAACAATAAAAGTTATCTGTAAATTTAGAAGTAATATGTAATGGGAAAAGTTATCTATTCAGTTCAATTCATTTCAGTATTATTTATATAGCGCCGTATCACAACAAAAGTCATCTCAAGGCACTTTTCATATAGAGCAGGTCTAGACCATTCCCTTTAAAATGTCATAGTAATCCAAAATACAAGTAAAAATGTCACAGTAAGGCATCAAAAATGTCATAAGAATAAAAGAAGAATTTCATAGTATAGTATGTGGTCAAAAATTTCAAAAAAAACTTCATGGTATACTAAGGTGTCAAAAAACGTTTTTAGTAAGGCAACAGAATCCATCAAAAGAAGGCGTCAAAACCGTGAAAAAATGGCATAGTATAGTATGGTGTCAAAAACTGCCAAAAATGTCATAATATAATAAAGCGTCAAAAGCCGTCCAAAAAATGTCATAGTATTGTAAGGCATCAAAAAATTGACATAATATAATAAAGCGTCAAAAACTGCCAAAAAATGTCATAGTATAGTAAGGCGTCAAAAAATGTCTAAAAATGTCATAGTATAGTAAGGCGTCAAAAAATTGACATAGTAAAGTAAGGCGTCAGAAACTGCCAAAAATGTCATAATATAATAAAGCGTCAAAAACTGTCATAGTATAGTAAGGTGTCAAAACTGTCAAAAAATGTCATAGTATAGTAAAGCATCAAAAAATTGACATAGTATAGTAAGGCGCCAAAAAATGTCTAAAAATGTCATAATATAATAAAGCGTCAAAAACCGTCAAAGCATAACTTTTGAATTGAGCTTCTCTATTTTCGAATTAATATCACAAATGTGATTTTGTAATGCAGAAATGCCAAATATTCTCTACTTGCAGCTTGCAATTAAAATTTATAATTGAGGCTAATAACACTGGCTAAAAGCCTTAACCCTAACCTCGAGCTACAAATATTTACTTTCATACAATATTAAACAGACCAGCAAAATATTCAGTGTTCAGAAGTATTTATTTTAGTAAGATAATCCTTTATCAGTCCCACAACAGCAAAAATACATAAGGGCATTACATATACAAGACAAGATATAAAACAAGATAATATATAACAATATCTAAAAATTATACACAATATGAACAGCAGAAACAGCTAAATTCAAAAATTAAAATCTAACCTAACCCACACTGTGTAGAGGTGTGAAAGTGTGTGTCTGTGGAAAACAAAGGTAAGATGGCTACTTTTGTCTTAAGCCGCATGTCATAGCATAGTAAGGGGGAAAACAGACAAAAATTGTCACAGTATAGTAGGGCATTAAAAAAAACCTGTCAAAAAAATTTCAGAATATACAGACAGAACATAAAAATATTTTGATTTACTGATCAGTTTCTGTGATTAACGCGTGTTCTTGTCTCTGCAGGAGGTGAAGACAACAGCAGCTGAAGACCTGCAGTGGATGAAAGAAAACAAAAGTGTTACAAAGCTTTTAATTAGATAAAAGACCTCCACCATCTAACTGCTGTAAACAGTGCTGTTTTCCTGTTATTCAAGTGAAAACACCTCTGAGAACATTCAATGGCTTATGATACAACTATTTAATAATTGTATCACAAAGATGCTTTGTTTATCTTTGGAAAATGTGCTTATAACTACATTAACCCCAACTCTAACAGTTGTTTCCTTGTGGTCAAATATCTGTCATTATCTTTGCTGTGATTTGTTAAATGTTGTCTGGAATAAAATCATTAAGTGTCTTTCTAAACTTTTGAGTTGTATTTCTCTACTTTGTAACTGAAGTTTAAATGAAATCATTTTATTGCACTTCATTTAAGAAAAAATGCTATGATTCCCATTTTTAGACCTGCTCTTTAAACATTTTGAAAATATATTTTTAAAGGTTTTATACTTAACTTTATAAAGGTTTTACAGTCATTGTTCAGACATAGTTTTTAGGGTTTAATTAATTTTAAAACAGATAAATATTTTAAAATATTTATAACTATATATTTAAAGGCTTACACTTTTAGACTTATTGATTAGGGTTTTGTACTTTTTATGGGTTCAATACTTGTTTAGACATTTTTTAAGGTTCTAAATTTATTTCATACAGGTTTTATACTGAATTCTTAAATGTTTTATATACATACACTTGTAAAGTCTGTGTAAAGCAGTTATGTTCATGGCATTCTGAGTTAGTCGCATCACAGAAAAATGTGCTATTAATCACCCAGCTAAATTTGAATGGTTAAAAAAGAAATCTGTAAATTCTGTACATGTTTGAGCCACTGGGGCTTTTTGTTTTTGTTGATCACATGGCTCGTCTTCAGGGACTCAAGAAACAAGCTGCATTGTTTTTGCAGTCAAATTACTGATGTTTATTAAAACAAAGTATAATGATGTTACACTGATAATAAACTCACTTTGTGATGACTAGTGTGTTATTATGGCAACAACTGCCTCACTCTAACAAGTAAACATAAATAATGTTTTTATAGTCAAATTTCTGAAATTGCTTTACACAGACTTTAAAGGTTGAACATTTAAAGGTTTTCACCTTATTTATCAAACTCGTTTTATGAGGTTTGTTAAATGTTTTATCCTTATTTTTAGACCTACTTCTTTAGGGTTTTAAATGTATTTTTAAATGATTTCATACTTACTTTTTTAAACTATTTAAGGTTTGAAATGTATTTTAAAGGTTTTATATTTGTTTTTTAGACAAATATTTTGAAGGTTGATTTTATACTTAATATTTAACAGTTTTCAATATCAATTTAAGTTTTATTCTTATTTTTAAAACTTTATTAAAATGGTGTCTATTCTATTCTATTCTAAACTAAGGGTTTATATTTTGTTATGTATATAGTTTTCCATATTTTTTTAAACTTATATTTTGCAGCTACAATGTTGAAAAATACAAATTAAAACTAATTAAAATTGATAAGTTACAGCAGCTTTAATTAGCTTTAACTATTTGTTCCAGACAAGAGGTTTTAAAGTGTCAAACTGTAGCTGAGACAATGACAGAGTCAGACTGAAGAGAATAAATTAACACTGACCTTCTGAATATGTCTTCATGTCTGTCTCTTCTCTGTGATGTAATGGTTGAAGTTTGAATCCTGTGGAGAAAAACGCAACAAACATTAATATAAAGATGTAACACATCAAAATAAAGTTTCTGGGTATTGAACTTCAAACTGTCAAAAGATAGAGAAGTAAGAGACACTAAATCTACAAAGAAACCAGAATGTGGACTAACTGGTTCTGGACTAATCAGAACTAACCCATCAGTTAAATTTGCTTTATACACAAAGACAGAAGCAGCTGCTCTGACTGGAGAACTGATACTACCAGTTCCTGATATTCACACAACAGCAGTGGATGGAAATGTTTTTTCTCCAAACTCAGTTAAAATTTGAACTAAATTTGGTTGATAGAAGCCAAAATGAAGCTAAATGACGCGTTTCTCATGTGAAGCTGAACTGAATAAGTTCTTCACATATTTATGATTTACTGTACTAATGAGAGACGGGGGGGGCACAGACAGAGAGAGAGAGAGAATGAGACGCAGAGGGAGAGGGAATGGAAGCAAGACAAAGAAAGAGGGGGAGAGAGAGAGAATGAGACACAGAGGGAGAAAGAGAGAGACAGAGAAAATGTGAGAGGGGGAGACAGGGAGAGAAAGCATGAGAGTGAGTGAGAGAGCAAGGAAGAGAGAAAGAGAGGAGGTAGAAAGAGTAAAGCAGGGTACACACCAAGAGATAATTGGTCCAATTATCAGCCCAAATCCCCATTCCCAATCAAAGTCAGCAAAGGTCTAATTATTGGTTGGTTCTAATGATGTCAGATTGTGTGATGTGAGCTGTGTCCAGAATGATTTTACCCTCCCTGATCTGCTCTGAAGACAATCTGAGCCGCCTTGATATACATTAAACATGTTCAGTATTTCTGATCAGAAATCATGTTGTGTGGGGGGAACACTGAGGAAAGCTGAGCACACACTCTGTGGATTGTCATATGGAATGGAACAATAATCAAAAAGGAAGCAAGCTTACTGAAGACGGAAGCACGACAAACAAGAGACACGTCGTCCACCATGTTTGTGTACTTTAAAGTCTTGTTTGACCATGTGAGATTTGGAGTTCTGAGAGTCCAGACTGGTTGTTGGTGGTGAATATGTTAGTGTGTGGTGTGCTGTGTTGGTGTTCACGTTGCACATCACACACAAGAGCGAGAGAGAGTGAGGGAGGGAGAGAGAGAGACGGAGAGGATGGGGAGAGAGAGAGCTGATGTTTAAATTCTTCACTTTCTTTGAATTGTACATTCAAGAACTATGTAAATAAACTTTATAATGAGTTAAGTCTTTTTGTAAACAAATAAAACTATTCAGACTTTAGATCAGTTACCTAACATGTATAATTTAATGTCAGTGCTCTGTGTAGGACAGTTTATGTAAAGCTGTTTGTGAATTACCTGGAGGCCTCAGTCCTGGTTTCAAAGAAAACAAGATTTTAACTTGTGGTATTTTTAATTATACTTCCGTCCACAGGCAGAAAATTAACTAACTATTTTGAGTTTTTAAAAATGTAAATTATAGACACAATCAGTTAATATTACTAAACTCATTAAACACCAAGGATTTAAACAATAACTCGGTAACTGACATTAATAATTCAGCACACCAACATTTTTTCAGACTGGGTAAATCTTTAGGACACATACCTGTTTGGTTTGTAAGGTGAGAGCTGGTGTTTCTGTCCAGGCTGCAGCAGCTGAACGAGAAAACCTGGAAAACACAAGTACAACACTTAACAAATAACCTAATTAATAAAGAATACTTGTGTAGAAGAATACAACACTGAAAACTTAACACTAGAACCTTGACAATCACACTTTGAGTTTTGAGATGAATAAATTATGTTACTAGGATATGACTTTATTGATCTCAAAGAGAAAAGCTATTTTTAGAATAATTTTATAATGATTTCTAACAGTAATCTCAGCTCATGCATTGTGACCTACTCTTGAGACCTAAAACTTGTGGAAGAGCACAGTTAAAATCTCGTTTTCAAGCTTGTATTTAACTCAAAACTGAGCTCGATTAAGTCTCCGCAAACACATTTCTAATCAATAATTCACACAACAGGAGATCAATGAATGGCTATGGACCGATTACTACTATAAAGCTACAAAGACACAGAAACGACAAAGAGGCAAAAAACTGAGTCGCAAAACGATCACAATGAGATGCTCAACTGCCACAATGAAACACAAAATGGCCGCAAAGAAACGTTAAATGGCCAGACAGGAATAGGTACAAAACTACAAAGACACAATTGGATGCAAAACAACCACGAAGAAGCTGAAGATAAGCAGATGTAAAACAGCCAACTATCGACGCAAAACGATGCAATACCACCACAAATAGATACAAATGATCACATCGACATGGTAATCCGCCATATACTGACCAAGCTGGAGCACGTGAAACTTTTTACGTTATAAGGTGATAGTGATCCGTTTTTATTTTTCTGGTGTGGCAGCAATACGCTTCCGTAATATACGACTGAAAATGGAAGTAAAAGATATCATTACATGGTAATGCTAATGCTAACGCTCCCGGGTAAAGCTAACGCTCTTCGATAACGTTAATGCTAACGCTAGCCGCTAACTGACTTACCTTAGGTGTGTTCGGCGTCCAGACTCACTCTTCTTCGACGAAAAAGCAGCTCCAGAGTTTGTTTTAGCATCCAGTCCTCTTCGGCAACGACGTTTTCTCACAGTATTGGCAAACCGAAGCAACGGTTCAAACTTGGTTTAAATCTGTTTTCCGACTTCGTTTCTCCGCCTCTCGGCGCTCCTCCCAGACGGTCGTGACCAATGACGAGACACGTCGAGACCGATGACGACATACGTCAGCTAATATGGCAGAAAAACGCTGATTGGCTGGCCGAATCCGGTCCGCCTAGCAACTGCCTCTGATCGGTCTTAAAATACATCAGATCTGACTATAATAATAATCAATGCACAAAATCTGAAGGTGAAACTTCTTTATTTGTGACTGTTTACTGACAAACTGGACATGAAACACATGTAATTTGTAATAGCCAAGCTAATGAGCATGTTCCTACAACATATGTATAATGTAGTTGGTTACAGCAGCTTTATTGTGGGTTTAAGGGTCTCAAATATACTTTTTTATTCGATTTATTTAACTGTCCCGGGTTAACAGTCCTCTACTGGCGCCTGTGTACGATGGAAGAGAAGATGATCATCCTCGGGAACTTCATCACCATGACCAGCTCCATCCGTGATCTTCTACATGATGAGAATTTACCACACTGAGACAGTTTAAGCCTTGAATAAATGGATAAATGTGGCTGTTCTGAACAGATGACAGGTTATGTCACCATAGGCTGTATATAAAGATAAGACCCTGCACAGATCACATAAATTATCACATGTAAGGCAAATGACTTATGAACTAAACTAAAATAAAAATTTACTAAAATACCCTGAAGAAAACTGGTGGGACTTCTGAAAAATCGAAAACAGTGTAATATCAGTGAATCCTTATGAGGCTAATATATTATTAAAAAGCATTACAGCAGCTGTTTAACAGTTCTGGGTATACTGTTCTTGCTAAATACTGCACTAGTTGCAAGGATTCTTGTCCCTATCAATCATTTATGCTTGAAAACACAGAGTGTCAGGTTAAAAAATCCTTGAGTTATATTTTCTATCAACAAACATTTGACACAGACAAAAAGTAAAACAACACAAAAGAGAGGTACTGCACTTTAAAAGTATTTGTACTTGTACTGGTTAGAGGGTTTAAGAAAGTGAGATACAGATTCTACAATCAAATCCAGTGGACTTGAGTTGACTTTCCACAAGGCCTTCATGCATTTACACATACTTTCACATTTGAGGCTTAACTAGAAAGTGGCGACATAAATCAAGCACACTTACAGCTGTCAAAATATTTAAAAATGTAGTCATAATATATGTTTGCCCCGACAAATGCGAGTGGGAGGTCTGCACACATGCCTCCATTACACACTCCTGCTCAGTCCTACAGTCCCACATTGACTGGATGTTGTGGACGCTCTTGTGTTTCAGATTTGAGCTATTTTAGATGCCATTTGCCCTCGGTTAAAAAATACACAGCAAAGAGTCATGTAGAAGATGTGAGCGATAAACAAGAGGTATGCACTACATACTGTGAACTACCAAGAGACCTCAATAGCACCCTGGAGACAGGAAAATATCTGAATATCTAGAGCCATTAAGACATGGGTTTGGCAATGACATCAGTGTGTGTTTCTTTGTGAGAAAATGCACAAACAGAATCTGTGCTTCAGCTGCATTTTTGTTGCCCAGTGCACAGAAATATTAGTGAGTGGAAGCACCTGGGGCCACGAACACTGTAACTGTATCTGAGGGAATAACAGTCAAAACAGTAACAATTCATTGTCATTACAACCTACATTTCCCTGTACAAGTCTGATCTTTACACATGATTTAATGCTTGATCTCAGTATGTCACAACACTGAAGTCACTGAGGATATGTGAACACATGGTTGCTTTCCCAACTCATCTCCATTTGTCATTTCCAGATGAACTATATACATCAGGCCTGTTGACACATGATGTGTGTGGATCAGTATTCTCAGCAGAGCTCAGGCGCCTTCCCTCCGTCCCCAGACCGCCACAGAGTAAGAGGTCCCCGAGGACAGCGGGGAGAAGCCAGGAAGTCCGATACACAAGACATTCCACGACTTCCCTTATGGAAGCAATTAACATGATGCCCTCTATAGCAGCAGTGTAGGGAGGGAGGGTTATCACAGACATTAGTAAGTGACTGAGATCATCTGAAAGTTATTGTTTGTGGAGGTGCAGGGAGATTTTGTTTGTTGGTGGTGTCAAGGAGGCTATTTGACACACGCATGCACAGAGATGCCTCTGCCTGTCTAAAGTCTACTTTGACTAATGTCTTTGCCAGATTTAAAGTTTAATTCACAACAGAGCGAAATAAAAGCAGATGTGTGATATGTCACTGATATGGCCGACATGTCATTATTAATTAATTTGTCATTTTTCCTGATGAGTTGATTAATTATTTTGCCTAAATAATGTAAGCACTGTGGCAGTGTACCGTACTAAGTTAAATGCTAACATCTACACACATGTAACGCTTATCACCTTCATCACCTCAGCTTAGCATGTTAGGATTTGCTTTTTAGTACGAAACACAAAATACAGCTGAGGGTGATGAGAATGTCTTTAGTTTGGCAGATATTTGGTTGCAAACTTGAGAACTGTACTAATTACAGTTTCAACATGATGGTGGGATGAAAATGCAGGAGATCATCAAAGTTATAATTCATCTAGGGGGAAACTTAAAGGTCCGTACCAAATTTCATAGCAACCCATCCATTCAACTCTTGGACTAAGTGGCCCTCTTCTTGCAATTTTCAATTACACAAAACAGAAATACCAAAACTCTAAAAAAAAAATAAAAAAAAGTATAATCACAAAGAGATGAACTGCATGTGTATGTAACAAGGGATGTTTAATTCATCTTCTACCGTAAGCCACAAACTTTCAGTCTGGCCCTGCCATCCCAATTTGACGTCATCACATGGTTTGTTTTGTCTAACTCCTAAAGACATTTAATCTAAAATGATATGAAAAATCATCACATTGTAGAAGCTGGAGCTAAGGAATTTAAGCATTTTAGCTTTAAAAATAAATCAGTTATCCAAATAGTCGCCAGTTTCTGTCCATCATCTAATTGACTAATGAACTGTTGCAGCCCTTGTAAGCCACCAGACACTGAACTCCATTCTCTGTACATGCTGCTGAAGTTACAGTAAATGGTCCACTGTATTGTAAAACAGCAATGAAGTGGTTAACAGTTTCCAGGGCAGGGTGCAGATCCATAAGTGCACACCTCTGAAAAATACAGACACACCTATCACACTTGTAGCACTTATCTTAGACAAGGGTGGTGGAATGTCAGTTCTGTAAATATCAGTGGGAACGACCATCAGATTCTACCTAAAGTCAAGGTCTGTTTTTGAGTTTCCAGGAGGCTCAGAGGCAGCCATGCTAACACTAAACAACATCACATCACACCACAGCTGTGAGTGAATAAACAGGCAGCCAGTCTGACTCATCTGCATGCTGCTGTAGCTGCAGGCCTCATTTAGCAGCCGGCGTCAAGGACAAACAGCTCAAACTGTTAAACATTAAGTTTAAATCGCCTCATTAGTTCAGAGAGTTCACACGATAAACATTTGATATTTACCATTAAAACTGTCTATGCATGTAATTAAATAATTAACAGTGAGTAGTAAAAATTAAGGCTTAATTTCTGGCAAATGATTGGGTGACGTAAGTAAGTATCCTATTAATGATGCAGCATGACACATGGCTCTCCCCAAGCACATGAGCTGCTTTTAATAATAATAGTGTTCGTACTGATATCAATATTGGTGATTACGGCTCTTGAATCACTAGGTATTGAGTTGAAACCAAATTTAGTGGACTGGCAGCCCCCTTAGCAGACATAACCTTTCTGAGATTTATTCTCAGTGTAATTATATGTTGTTTTAAACTTACTCATTATTACTGAACAAAGAAAAAAATCATGGACCGCAAAACAAAGTTATCATGAATGTCTGTGCCTCATTTCATTGAATCCATCCAGTTGTTGTCAAAACATTTCAATCGCAACTATAAATGTGAAAAGCATTAGCAGACGTCAGTTAGGAGAAATGAATGTCTGTAGAAGATTTCTTGTCAATCCATCTAATCATTGTTGAGATATTTCAGTCTGGACCAAGCACTGGACTGATCAACCGACACTGGCATCAATAGAACCTGGGTAAAAATAACTGAGGTGTTGAAATCAAATGTTTCTGCCGCCAATGTGCTGAGTAATCTTTAACCAGAAAACACAGGTTTTACTGGCATTGTACCCAGCCTGACTCTGATAGACTAAAATATCTATGCTAAAATGTTCCAGTTATCATTCTTCAAGCCTCAGGCAGAAACATATCTGCTGCCTCTGGAGGACAAAGCAACACGTGGATACACAGCAGTATAATACTGTTAAGTTATTGCACGACATCAGAGGATATATGAAGCCAGATCTGTAAGAGGTTTGACCAGAGGGTGTAAAAGTATCTGCCATTAACTCCACTCTTTGTGTAATAATACTGCTGCCTGTCATGTGAGTCATGTCTGGGACTAAAATAATGACAGAGCTTTGTTTTCTTACACCAGAACAGGCTGTAATCCTCCCAAACAGTCAGTCACTCAGCAAGATATCCACTCATTCAGCCAGTAGAGATATCTGACCACTCAGATAGCCGGCCAGCCAGGCAGCCTGGCAAACAACGTAATCCACGCTCAGTCAGTTATGGATGTGTTTACCAGAGGGAACATGTCAGGTACTGACATGAAGAGGCAGCAGCAAACATCAGCCGCCACTGCATTCCCTGAACATTAGCCAACCTCGTCAGTGACATGAAGGAATGTGGAGGCTTCACACACCACGAGGCTGGAGGCACAAGCAGAGAGAGGGAGCAGAGAACCTGCTTCTTCTTCTGCTGCTGCTGCTGTTCACAGAGGAGATGTGAGGAATGACAGCACCAGAGAAAGACATTATGAACAAAAGACAGAAGAGCACAGACATTTACACACAGCACTAACAGCCTCTAACACTACAGTACGACGCAAGGGGATCCAGATCTTAAACCAAAAACCAGTCACTCTTCGCTGGGTTTCACCGAATCTTTTTTGTGTTGTTTTTTAGCCACGCGAGCAGCGTGGCTCTAAGGACGACAGTGTCGGTGAGTCGGTCGGTCAGGAGGTCAGTCCACCACTTTGGTCCACTGTGCTCAAGTACAGCCTCACAGAGCCAACAAACAGACAAGAGGCTCAATTCTTGGAGGAGGCGATAATCCAATGGAAGTTTCATGCTAATCAAAGCATAATGATTTACTATCAAATACACCGACTAGGGCGTTACAGATTCAACGGCTCCAGCAGAAAACATGTTTACACGAGTCCAGAAATGACATCTCTTTGTATTTCCCAAAGATTTTCTGTAAAGCACCCTAAGCTAGGAGGCCAGGACCTTGTGCGCAGTTACCTCATGGAGTCTGCAAGAAATTTAGCAGTGCTCAGCTGCTCTTAACCACCGTTAAACACTTTAAATCCTGCAGTCTTTAGCCAGTTCAAATTGCAGTGACCTGCTCACCAATGAATGCTTTTATTACTGTGCTCATTAGATTGGAAAATTAGGATAATCTCCAACAAGAGTCCCCACAATTTTCTGAAGAAATTTAAGGGAACAGTCAAACTACACAATAAAAGCAACAGCACTGATCAAAACTCAAACCATCTGTAGACCAGAATCTGGGATCATAGGTTTATAGAGCTCAGAGATGTCAAGAGAGACACTGGAGACAGAACCTGGGGGATGGCAGGATTTGCTGCTGTTGTTCAGGGGACGCCCTGACTTCTTCCAAAGCATCCAATGGGTTAAATGATCATCAAACTTTGTCAACCCACAGAGGAGCAAGTAACGCCTAAATTAGAGAGAGAAAAAAATGTTGTTGCAAAACTGAGGTTGAAATTCACCCAGTAGAGATGATGTGAAGGATACATGGACTTGTGTAATTGCAACTGATGTTGCAGGCTGACACGTGCAACATCAGATACTCCACCAGCGTTAATTACAGCCCTCAGCTCTATTTAGTGCTTCAGTTTACAAAGGTGGACCCTCCCGGCTAACTGTTGGCTCTTTAAGACCGCTCCACAACAGCACACACCAAACCTCCACTCATAAGGCAACAAACCATATCAGTTTCTTTACAGAGGTCTCAGGATGCCATGTACACATACTCAAATACACACACATAAACCTGGTGTCTCACACGTGTACACATTGAACACAATACCTTGTGCAGCAGAGCGTCTCCTGCGGCTCTGAGGTCGCCCTGCAGTGGCCCTCTTCCCGGTAAAGATGGCGTTCACTCTCTGAGCCCAGACCTGCTGGCTGCCCTCGTCCGACACCCCACAGCGGGGCTCCGCCATCTGCCTCAGGGTGGCGCTGTCAAGTTCGCCTGTGACAGGAAGCCGGGACAACCACTGGAACTCGCTGCAGAGAGAGGAAACGTTTGCATTGACTTTCTTCCTGAACAGGCATTTGGCTTTTCAATCATGCCAACAATAAGCAAATCAACAGGAATTATACTCCCAGTCTGGGACTCCTGACTTAACTATGTGAAGTCTAAGTGTGTTTCTGAGAGGAGCAAAGATTTACAGTTTACTGATGTTTGCACTCTCAGCAAGTGCAAGCAAGCAGTTGGATCAAGTACACAGATAGCAGATCTAAGATTCAGGCGAGTTTAGAAAGGTTTATGTTGCTGAATAAAGATATTTAATGTCATTTCTTAAATGTAATTTGATGTCTTGAAGTCAAGTTAAGATCAGTGGCTCTGTTTTTCAAAACAAGAATGGAGGAAGAGGAAGAAGATTAGCTCTGAAGGTTTGGAATGTCAATTATTTACAACTATTTAATATTTTAATTTGTGAGAATACAAATTTAAACCATGCTGAAGATGATCACAAGTAAACTGGTAAAGCCCTGATACGGCCTCTGCCTCCTGACCTGCACTTACTTTTACTAGAAACAGTTTGACATCTGTGTGATCTAAACGTGTCAGATCAAGCTAAATGACTAGATAGTAGAGAAGAGCAGTTTGACACATCATGTGTCTGTCAACCACAGTTTTCTAACCCATCAGTTTACAGTACAGTCAATATATGGGCCAGAGGGCGAGGTTCTTTAAATTCCTGCATGGTTCAGTGAGGGTTCAGGAGAGGTTTCCCAGTGCAGAGGTGAGGGTGTGTTTTACTGCCCTTCACTGATGGTTCAGCCCCGAGGCTTGTCCCACACCGAGCTCACCCTTCCCCCTGGTGAACACGCTCAACACAACCAGCTAAGCTCTGATTAGCAAAGTGATGAGAGTATAAACAAATAATGTGATGGTCCTGCTGTGATTTATACATTCATCTTTGGGAAGAAGAAAAACAGCTCCATCACCTACCGGACAGCTGACTGCACCTCTACTGCATTGTGGATGTGGTTGTCCTGGTGGAGGTAGCCGTACTTCTCCAGGAAAACCTGCAATTGTGATCATACTTGTCAATACTGCATCAGAGGCACGAAACACATAAATCCATCAGAAAACTCCAGAACAAACTGTTTTCTGCTCATCACTGCTCTAAGTTCATAAAGTCACATTTTGGATTCACACCAGTCTCACAGTAACACAATGCTTCTCATAAAAACACTGTGGTAAATCCCCAGAGAGGCAGAACTCCCCGAGAGGAAAAAGAGAAATTATAAAACTATAAAAATAATTTCCCATTTGTGCCGTATCTGCTGTAGGGCACCAAGAAAGGATGTATACATCAAGACCACCCATAGGAAAAAGAAACCCTCAGGGTGTCCATGAAAATCCATAGTTATCATTATATAAGAATTTCATGTAAACATGCAAGTTGAGAATAGTTCTGAAGTTTAACACCTATAAAATACAGTGAAAAATGAACCAACAGGGTACATGACAACAGATGTTGTTGCATTGTGGTTTGAGATTAGTTACGCTGCTAGCTTTAATATAACGATCTTTCAATCACAGCCCTTCGTGTGTATGTCGCAGGTTTCGTGTTGGGGCAGCAGCAGAAGCAGCTATGATTACAGATGTGGTGAAGGTGGGATGGAAATTAAAACCGAGGAGATGACAGCTGTGCTACTTCGGCAAACAGGAATGTGTAACAAAAATATCCTTTTGTCCTGCTGAAATATGCCAGAAGGCTTTTGTTTTATGTAAGAACAAGAGTGAAGCTGTGGAAACACATGTAATAGCCTGATGCTGTATGGTCTTACAGCTCTGATGGAGTGAATGTGTAGCCTATATAGATGGCCAATGAAGACAGATGTCAAGTTTATTTGTGCAGTCCAAACCACTGTGAGGCAAGTAAACAGATGACAGAGACAGACATTTATTTTCCTCTAAAGAGAAAAGCGGGCTTTTATGTCACTATGTGCAGCTATAGCATCAGGCTGACATGTCACTCACATTATCAGTTAATATACACAATAAACTAAACATGCAGCAGTTCTCAAGTATCTTCTTTTTCCCCATTAAATATATCTCTGCAGACATATTCTGTCATATTCTTTGATAACTTTAGTTTCACAAACAGCTTCTATGGAACAAACCCCTCTAATGCCTCGACAGTAGCTTTGATATATTTCTATTCTAAATGGCCTTGTTTTCTTTTTGAAGGGACCTAACCCACATTGTCTGGGCACACACAGGTTTTATTCTCATGGATGAAAATGAAAATAACTGTAAAATCAACCAGTTTTTTCCTCTATAAAAGTATTAGTCATAACCATCCTCTTTGAAAGTGACAAAAATTACCATTGTTTATAATTCTTACAGAAAATAAAATAAATATTTTATGTTTTAAATGTTTTATGGATTATGCGTGAAAATATATAAACCTCCTTTGTTAGAAGTCATTCAGTATCTTATCTTACAGACCTCAGAGAAGTCTAAAACTCAACATAAATCCAGACAGGGTTATTTAGGATGTAGAAGTAGTGCAGAATAGTGTTTATAAAATTAGGTAATTCGGGCGATAAAATGATGTTAAGTATATTTTAGAGCTGTTGACAAATTAGCTGCTTTAAATTCAGGTACGGATGAAACTTTTTTTTTAAAAGTATGTAACTTCTGTTACGGTAGCTTTATGTGTGTGTTTTTTTTTTTAACAGTAGTACCTCGGGGTCCGGGACCAGCGGTGATCCTCCGGCTGTCTGAGCGGTGATGAGCGCGGTCACAGTCAGGATCCAGGCTGCCCTCATGTCCCGTCCAGCTCCGCACCAGCGGCCCGGGGGTCGGCGGCTCATTGCGGGGGGACCACACTGTCAGCACATCGCTCCCTGCACCGCACCGCGCATTTCTGTTCAGCTCCTACTACGTTTTTCATTGTTGACCTTCCTCGCTTAGTGAGTGGGAGCATGCTGCTGCTCGCCTAACATCTCCATCCC
The DNA here is from genome assembly GCA_033238685.1 of Lates japonicus. Lineage (NCBI taxonomy): Eukaryota > Metazoa > Chordata > Actinopteri > Centropomidae > Lates > Lates japonicus. Next base: position 4,063,199 of record BRZM01000029.1, on the reverse strand, counting down.
TGCGAGGACTGACGGGACCGATCCAACCGCCCCGGAGTGTTAGAGAAGGGGGAGGGCCGGCACCGCCCCTCTCTGTCCGCCTCCACGGCAGCGGAGGGAATAAAACCAGCAGAGCAAGGCAGGCTCTCCCTTCTGTATTCAACTAGTGGATACGATGCATTTACAGTCTGTAGTGTTGCAAATGATGGTTATAAACTCAAGCGACGCAGAGAGAAAAGATCACAGTTTTTTTAATATCATTTTTGGAAAAAAAAAAAAGAAGAAAAAAAAAAGAACGGAAGTAAAACATTTTAATCGTTCATACAAAACAATGGTACGAAGTCTACCTCACAAAACATCTGCAACTAGAATCTGAGAGAAAATTAAAATGATGTACAAAGAAATAAAACAAAAAAGCAAGGAAAAAAAAACATTTGACCACATGCCAACAGTGCCAATCAGCCCCCAAAGACCCTTCACATTAGCTCAACACATCGTTCCCTTGCTTACAAAATGAACAGTCATAGTTGGGATGCACTGGCTAGTACAAAAAAGGTACACAAATCAGAATATCTGATTTATCCCCTTTCCAGATTCTTTTCCCCCAGTTTTCCCAAACTAAACCCTCTCCCCTCCACGGCGAACTCTAAGGGCTGGAATGGTTTCCATCTGTTCAACGTTTAGTATGGCCGGTCTCTTCTGTCGTCTCTACGGTCACCTCTGTGGGGGAAAAGACAAAAATGTCTGTTAGCGGCTGTATCTTTTGTCATTGAAGCAACAGTGAGGGTGAAATATGGTGTCAACTTTCCTCATTCACCCGCCCCTTCCCCTTTTAAATCTGTAAATGGATAACATCATTTGCTTTCACTAAAGCAGACTGTCCTCTTCCTCTTACAACCCCTTCATTAACACAGCATTTCACCTTCAAGTGAGCAGCAGTAAATCAGAATTCGAGAACATCCAAAGACCCTCAAGGGGGGCACAAAAACGATCCTGATCAGACTACAAGATTTTGTCTTTCACAAGGGTCACCATGTCAGACGAAGGCAATCGTAGCTCCATAAATTCTTGATGTGTCTTGGCGGAGAGACTGGAAAAACTACAAGTCTGACCCCAAATCCTTGAGCATCGTCAGAGAGGAGGATCAAGAAATGAAGAGCTTCCTCGCAGTGCCACTACTACGGACTGTGTTTGCTACAAGCCTGATGATGACTGAACGGCATAAAAAAAAAAAGAAAAAAAGAAAAAAAAGAAAAAAAAAGGACTGAAAGCATCCAGAGGTACAATCACTGTCGAAACAATTCCACATTTATGTTATAAAAATGCCTCCTGACAGCTCACAATTGTAAACAAAAGGCAAGAACAAATATTGAATACAATTTTACACCTTTTCCACCTCCTAAGTGCTGCAAGTCCCTGCAAGGAAATTAAAAATTACAGCTGAAGAATTTGTTTGCTCATCTCATGCAGGCTGCACCCTCTTCTGGTCGTATAATCAAACTACATCAGCAAAGATCCACAGCTCATACCTGCGTCATCTTGCTTGTAAAAATGTTAACAAATAAAACTTTCACAAACCTTCCGCCCATCTTGTAGCCACCTCCATATCCTCCCCCGCCACCTCCTCCGTAGCCACCACGGTCTCCACCGCGGAAACCTCCTCCACGACCTCTGAAGCCGCCGCCTCTGTCGCCGCCATAACCTCCTCTGCCTCCACGGTCTACAATGTCACGACAAATTTGTCAGTAAAACAAGAGAGGAGAAGACACAACAGGGTAAAACGCACTTCTACTAGAATCTGTCATTCTCGATCCTCCGTTTTAGACAGTAGGAAGCTCTGGAGCAGCTTCTTCACATTTTAAAATCGAGTTAGAGCACTCACCTCCACCTCCAAATCCTCCATCTCCTGGTTTTGGTGCACCACATTTGTTACACTCTTGCCGCCGTGCAAAATTCATGTTGCCGCAAGAGCTAAAAAGAAAGAGATGGACCTTTTACACATACAAATCAACTTCACAAATGTTAATTGTCAACCCTTTTTAAAATATGAAATCCTCTCCTACATACCTGTTGGGACAGGGCCAGTCTCCTCCCTTAATGTCAAAGTTGGGTCCTCCGCCACCACCGCGACCTCTGAAACCTGAGAAAAGGGGCAAAGGATGACTGATCAAGAACCAAGCAGCAACATCCAACACAAGCACCTCAATTTAGAAACTGGATATTTTCATGCTATTTGAGCCCTTGGACAGCTCGATCAGTACACACCTCCTCGCCCTCCTCTTCCACCTCCTCTCTGCGTGAACTCAGCTCTGCGGGTGGCAAACGATACTTTGATGGGTTTGCCGTTGAAATCCTTGCCTGAAATTAAACACACAGCACGTCAGTGAGAGCGATGTTCAAATCTTTCCAGAGAGTTTAACAGATATGCCAGCGCTCTTACCGTCAAACCATTCGATAGCAGCTTTGGCAGAGGGCGGGTCATCAAATGACACTGTAGCTTCTCCCTTTGGCCGACCGGTTGCCTTGTCATTGTAAATGTTGATCATTGGCAGGCCGGTCTTCTTGTTCACCTAAAAGCACAAAAATATGTTGAATTTTCAACATGTTCCTTTGCATTCAACGAAAAACGAATATGAATTCCATCCAAACATGCATTTTAGCTCTGTATGAGAAATACTAAGACACCTGAAAACGCATATCACAAGACCGTTCATGTACACTGGACATGTGCTAGTGTAAACGGTCACTCAAAACTGGTGCTCCATGGAGGCCTGATAACAGTTTGACATAGGAACTGTTGCAGATTGCTCAAATAATAGCTTCCTGCACGTGTAGGGAGGTTGTAACATTATAAAAATGCAGAATTTAACTGCACAACAGTTGCTAGTAAAGACACTAAGGTTAAAAACACTTGTAATTCATTATCAATGTTGCGTTCACCACTGGTAGTCGAGGCTGATGCTGTTTGTTTTGTACAAGGGTCACGTGATGGGAGCGTGACGAATCAGTCAAGACTGATGATACCCAATCAGGAAGTGAACATGGGTTTCTCTATTATTGTTTCCAAAAGTCTCATTCTGCCTGTCCAGACTAGATGTAAAACCAGACTCTTCAAAATAAAAATGAGACCAGCAGCATTTCCAAAAGTCTATTTTAAGTGGTCAAAAATTCAAGTGGTGTGGCCGTCAGGCGTTGAACTGAAACGTAATTGCAATTTAATTCAGTCTAGTGAATGAAAATTAGCAACTAAATGCAGCTGGACTTATTCAATACCTTGATAATACCAATTTGCTTGAAGAAGTCGCCAACTTCCTTAACTGTGACATCCTCTCCCAGTCCCTGTACAAAAATGGTGTTGTTGTCAGAGTTGTCCTGTTCTCCCGCTGTGGAGGAGATCAGAAGAAGGGAGACGTCAGCAATCATCTGAGGAGTATCTGTATTTCAGTGATTATATATGGAGGAAATTACAGTGATTGGACACGTTTTCAATTTCAAACTGCTGCTGTTTAGCCACATAACTCTTAAGTTTGTCTTACCTGGTTCATCCCTTGAGCCGTAGTCTCGACCACCTGTAAAACAGAGGAGAGGATGGAAGAGAGCACTTGAGCAAGGAATCTTAAAAACTATTCGTAGTGTTTCACACAAATAATTATTAACTTCATCCCTATCAATGCATAATGATACAAAGAAAATTAAGCAAAGTCCTTGTTTACAGCTCTCTGATGGGTGTTTTCATACCGTTGCATCACATACCAACACCTTGCAACAAGAACAAAACTGTTCTGTTTTCTTTTTTTCTTTTTTTTTTTTTTTGGAGCTTACACCAGAAATGAAAACCACCAAAATGTCTCCAGTTTTAGAAAGTTTTCCTCCTTCGTCCTGGGAACACCTCTGTCATTTACAATCAGCCCTCGTCTTCATGCAACAATACCATTATTTTACAACTCAGGCTCCATGTTCTTTACCATATCTGAAGTCATTTATGAGAAATCCTGCTAAGAATAATAGGTGGAGTCCCTTGGGATCTGGACATGAAAATGGTGGCATTCACTGAGTTTTTTTTTTCCTCTCTCTTTTTAAAATCCCCCTCTTTTTTCTTTTTGCTAACTCAAGTTCTTTCCTCCCCCACCGACACAGTTCTGATGCTCGTCACTTACCACCGTAATTTTTGTAGCCACCACGGTCACCACCTCTGCAGAGGAAAAATTGGAGATATGATGGCTTTTCCTTTGTCCCAACTGAGAGCTCAAAGCTCCCCTACATCCCCATCAGTATGCACTCCTGCCAGGGTGTGCGACTATGGTGGAAATGTCTCACACGAGGAATGCGTTAGTCTTTGACATTAGAGATCAGTGAACAGACGACTAGGCAGCTCTGACTGAACAATCAGGCAGACGAGTGAAGACAATTATCACATGTCACTGGATCACCATTTACAAATAAATTTGGTACTTTTTTTCCTTTTTACATGACCAGATTGGATACCAAGAGCTGGAAAACCAGCTGAATTTGTGTTTCTTTTTTTTTCCTTCTTTTTTTTTAAAACATGAGAAGCCAAATTGGTGTAAATGGGTGTAGCAACTGATTAGCAATCTTCCACTGAGTGCGTTTATGAGATCCTTTAACTGAGGTCCAAGTTTTAGTTCAATCACTCTGAACACCTGTAGTATAAAATGTAGATCCATGTTAACACAACACACATGTTTCGCCATTGTCAAATATACAACACTTGAATGAAACCTGTTGAATGTGAAGCAGCTGAGGATGTGGCTCCAGGTCTAAGGGCATCGTTTCAGTGGCATTTCCATTGTTCAAAAACTAATCTGTGGTCCTCGGAGCACAAGAACACACCAAAGTTGAGTTTCTGGCAGTTGAAAAAGTATGACTGCTAAAGATTTAGCTTTGATAGAAATATGAAAGCACAAAAAGAAAAAAGAAAAAACCCTCACTCTATGTAGATCAAGATCAAATGACAAAATATGAGAGAAGAAGTTGCCTGCATTAAAACATTTTCACTGGTTTCAGGATATTTATATAAAATGGAGAACAAATACACACTAGACAAAAATAACATTATACCAGTTGGCCTCACATTATCTAGTCATCCAGCATGTGGAGCGTTGGACCAAATGCTGTCTCCAAAAATAAAAAAAAAATAAAAATATAACTTTCTCCTCAGAAACACAGGCAGATGGATACCATAGCTAGAATCTCTCTTCAAAACTGATTTCTGCTACTTTTGCAGGTCCTAGAAAGGGGAACAAAGCCCATTTACAATGGTGAGGACAAGTTTTCCATGTGTAAGAAATCTGTATGATGTGCTGCAGCATTTCTCATTACAGAATCATCCATTTGGGTGAAGCATACGTGAATATGTTAGCATTTCACTTAAATATAGTTTCTGGAAATGACACAAGGTGTCCCTTCCCGGTTTATAGAAAAACTGTCAGCTGTACAGTTGCAAGATGGACAAAACCTGTCCCAATGTCTGGGATAATATGGTTGCACAAGCAGGTCTCAGGTGCCTTTATGGCTCCCATCTGGGCAGGCACGTTCAGTCTCCATTGATTTAATTAAAACCTCAAGGATCACGAGTGGAACCTCTAATTAACCACAACCTTACAGCACATACGGGTACAGATCATTTGATCAATTTAAAGCAGCGTGTCTCTTGTGTATCAGGTTTTGGGGGAAAAATTCTGACAAGGTTCAAGCACCTGGAGCAAAATGCAGAGGGGTGGTGAATATTATCACTATGATCTATGATGACTTTTGATGAATCAGGTTTTAAAAACAATGAAATAAAATTACCAGAGTTTGAGGATCTGGAGCACAAAGCAGATGAGTGGTGAAAATCAGTTCAGTGGATGGACTGTAGTTTGAGTGATGATGGGCTGAGTGACAAGTCATGTCTCATTTCACAGTGTACAGAGGTACCTTGGGGGCAGTGGCACTGTGCAACTTACCCCATACCAGGAGGTCCACCTCTTCCACCGCGGTCGTATCCACCACTGCGGTCATATCCGCCACGGTCGTATCCACCACGGTCATAGCCGCCACGGCCTCGGCCTCTGAAGCCCCCTCCTTCTGAATGGTCACCGTGGTCGCGTCCAAACCTCCCACCCTGACCACCACCTTCACCTAGTGCCAAGACAGATTTACTGAGTATACACACAACCTGACTTATTAGAAAGCACAGTTGTGTCACATTCACAGTTGCTTAGAGGACACAGACATGGTCTCCAAATTGATTTAAGATCCAGTTTTCATACCTTCACTCCATCTTCCATAGCTGCCACCGCTGCCGCCACCTCCTGGCCCCTGGCCACCATAGGAGCTTTGCTGTCCATAGCTGTCTCCTCCCTGCCCCTGGCCACCATAGGAACCTTGCTGCCCATAAGAGGCTTGTTGTCCATACGATGACGACGATGACGACGACTTGTCTCCATACCTTGAAGTGGTTTTAGAAAAATTGTTCAGTTCGCACAAGACTGAAGACAAACATTTGACTCCACTAATGAGCTCAGTCATTAGTCAAATTAAACTATATTGCATAACTAACATCCAGTACAATTCATGATTGCACTCATACAATCTGAAATGTCTCTTACCCAGATGATTCCTGTCCATAATTATCATAGCTCTGTTGCTGAGACTGGCCATAACCATCTGTAAAAAATAAATAAATAACAATAATAATTAATACAAGACAAGTCGAAAAGTTCACTAAACTGAGAAACATCTAATTCTTTTCAAAACATTGTTTCATTTATTGTCTTACGGTCTTTCTCAACTAAAACAAAACAAAAAAACAAAATAAAAATAAAAAATAAAAAAAAAGGCATGAAGAGTTCCCTCCTGTTCACACAACACTGCTCTGACTTTACCATAATTTACACACACACACACACACACACCAGACCTTGTGTTGCACCTTGCTGTCCAAAGCCTCCATAACTCTGTCCCCCATAAGAGCCACCGCCATTTCCTTGTCCATAACCCTGTCAACAAGAGATCATTTAGACAGGTTATAATCATACAGTAAAAACGGATTTGAAATTATAATGGTTACAGGTGAACTGTAGTTTGGAGAAGGGTCTTACCTGTCCACCCTGCTGACCACTGTATGATCCGTAGCTACAGACACATGATAAAAGTAGTTAGCTTCCAGTTTTTGGTGCATTAAACACTTTTATGTGGCTCAATTGGAGTCAGTGTGGAAAGACTGGGTGGTTTTCTGCTAAACTTAGTTACTTTGTTTGTGTGGACTGTAATACTTTGGATACTGCTTGAAGTGAAGGGGACAGATGCAAGCAACAGAAAGGCAATTATAGAAATCTGGATGCATATCAAAATAACCAATCAATCATCAACAACTGCAGCAACTGTGATGCACAGTTCACCTTAAAACATTAACACCTGCTAGCGTCTGGAGCAATTTGTATCATACTTTCAGACTGTTTTTGAGTGTGCGTCATGCTCTCTGAGAATCATTATCCCCATTTGCATCACAAATAAACGTCCGTGAAAGCACAGACAAGACGCTCCTCATAACTCCAGAACTTGCCTGAGATTCATGACATGTTTTAGTTTTCTTCAGTATCCAAATTATTCATTGATAGTTGTCAATAATTCCAATGGTGCGTAACAAACAGGAACTGCTAATAGTAAATTCGGCATGTTTAATTTATACAAATGTACACATATAAAGGCTAAAAGCAGAGCTCGGGTTTAAGTTGTCAGACTCATTTACCTTTGAGAGCCACCGTAGCCTGAATCTGCAAGACAAATAAAACAAAAGTTTATTATTAGTGGGACAGGAAGGACAACAACGTGTTAGCTAGAGGTGAAGGTGACTAAGCAGCCAATGAAGCCGTGAAAGCTGAAAGGCAGAAATAGGCGTGAGAAGTGGGACAGGGCCGTCTCCACGCCGATCCTACAAAAATGGCGGTCAATTCCGTGTCGGCCTGGGCTAAACGTAGAAACGAAACCAGCCCCCATCGTTTAACAAATGCTGTTCATTCTCATCGGCACAGTTTGTGTGTTTCAACACGCTTTTTGAAAACCGCGAAAATTTTCACTTTACTACATGTGGTCAGGTGGCGCAACATGTTTCTGGTATAACAGCGGGAACAACAGCACCGGCGTAAACAAAGAAGCGTTTAGCAGGCATAGCCACGTTAGCCGCGAGACGGCTGTGCTAAGTCTGCGTAATTTCCATACACTTGGCCGCAAGTGTGGGTACGTTTAATTGTAATGTGTGATCAAATTTAACTGCGTACTGATCACACGTTTAGCCAAGTGCCCGATAAAGCTAACTCGGCTGTGCTACTGAAAGACGCTCCATTAAATAGACGGAGCCCTTTCTCTGGCCTCGCGGTTAGCAGCTAATTTAGCTCCGGTGCTACACGACCCACTTTTCATTATTCATACAAAAAAACCCTAACAAAATGAACACACAATCACAAGACATGCCGACTTACCAGTGGCCATTTTGCGGGGTTATATATATTAGATATACAGTTTAAAAATAATGGATGAAGCCTTCTTGTTCTGGTTAGCTGATAAAAACGCTGGTCAACATGTACGCAACGGAGAACAGAGCTGAACTCCACTGCGGCACTTCCCTTATGCAGCTTCTTCCTCTGCCCGTTTCAACACGATGCTGGCATCCAAAGCTAAGTTACACTACCGCCACCTACTGTCACAGAGTGTTTCTGATGAGAGAGTCACCTCAAACAGATGCAGACACCATCATGTGTGCCTTTCTTGTTATGACAAATCATAACATCTGACATGAAAATTGTCACATTAAAGCTTTCATGATTTTATAATGACTATATCACATATTAGGAATTTTTAAACCTATATATTGTAAGATATTAGAAACATATAGAGCCCAGATCATAAGTATTTAGACAGTGATATATCTTTGTCTTCTTCAGGCTCCACATTCAATTTGAAATAAAATAATTAATATTACATTAAAGCAGCAAGTCTCAGCTTTAATTTTAATGGGCTCACATCAATACAGAAAGAACTGTGTGGGAGATAAAGCCCCCTAACTTTTCCATGTTACATTACTGACTACATTCCAGAGGCAAATATGAACTTTTTACCCCACTGCAGGAGTGATTACAGGTATGAAGTATAAAATGGAATTATGACCGTTAAAGTACCTCAAGTACGGTCCTTGAGTACATGTACTTAGTTACTTCTGATCACTGGAAACACAGGAATCATCAGATCTGTTTGTTTCACAGATAACTTCCATAGGTAGTTGCTGCTAAGGTTAATTGTAAGTCACTGGATAAAAGCAGCTGTTGATTAAATTAAAACATAAACACACTGCAGCACAGTGTGACTTCATTCTCTCAACTTTACTGCTCCATGAACATTAGAAGTGATGGATCTGCAACCTCATATCCGATAACAAATGACAGATGGTTGAGATAATCTGCTCAAATTAACAGATTATAGACTATACAGTTATACTGACTGTCCTCAACACTCAACACTACTAAATATAATACTTCTACATCTAGATCTAGGTTTCACTAGTTTTAGCTTCCACAATTTAGGTCTTTTTTTTGTGTAAGCGTGCAAGCTATACTCATCCTACTTCCAGTGTTTTAACTTGACTGGGACACTGTATATAAATAAACCTCAAAGTTTAATCTGATGTAATCATAAAAAAATAAATCAACACGGCAAATTATTCCAATTTTATTCATTAAAAAAATGCATGCCTCAATACAATCAAATAATTACATCATAAAGTGGAATGACAAAAAGTGACAACGCTGGGTAAAGTGTCTCAGATGAATTTGACTTTCTATCAAAATTTTAGCACAGGAGAGAAAAAAAAACTGTTAAAAAGACAGTGAAGCGTCAGAAATGAATGCTAACTTAATACATAAGGCAGTGTTAAAAAGGCACAGGCTGCACTTTAACCGATTGGCTGACCTCATCAAACTACGCATGCTGCAAGACACAAAATGTTTTGATATGTCTGGTTATCTTTTTCATGTAGTGATGCATATATGATTGGTCAAAGAAAATAATAATGAAAAAAAATACAGATAATGCCAAACAGAGGTGGTTGCCTGTCAGATGCATATAAAATAAAACCCCCTATTGGGAGGCTAGATCTGGTTTCAAGTCAATGTTTTAACATTTTACAAATATTACAGGGTACCTACAAATTCATTTTCATCATGTTTAAAGGCAGGCTTTTATGGGGAACATTTCATGTTTCATGTTCATGTTTTTTTCTTTAAATGATCTCTCCCTTTGCAACACTTCTGTGCCTCCCCGAAGGTCACCGTTACTGATTAACATGAACAGCAACTTATGCATAAAAGGCAAAATCCCTTGTCAAAATACAAAGGTAAACATATTATTTGTACCTACGATGCCAGTTTGTTACACCAAACATTTTCCTCAAAGAATTTTTTCCAAGTGTTTAAAATATTTGAAGTATTTTCAGTACTTTTAAAAGTACTGCTAGGTCAGCTCTGAGTGAAACTAAGTCAGCACCCTTTCATGTCTAAAGCTTCTCCAAGTGTTCAAACTGCAACAAGAACACAATGCTCATGATATTCACTTAGACATATGATGTGATATTATCTGCTGAGGTGTTACGTCTACAGTCGGTTAATCAGCTGGATGAAAGTTACAAACAACTCATGTTGGCATAATGAACGAGCTCTATAAACTTTCAGTTTGAATCTTTACGTTCACAGTGGAATTATAGTATGTACAGACATCCAGAGGTTGGGATTCATGTGTCCCTGTCCCCTGACGGGTTAGAGTCATCGTCAGTTTAAAAAACTGACCGACTCATTAGCATAAAAAAAGTCAAATCAAAATTGAATCCAAGAGGAAGATGACTATTTCCTGCAATTGCATCTTGTCATTCTTATTTTACTCAGGCCAGCAGCTTCCTACATCTTAAACCGAGCATTGCAGTCGAACGCCTGATTACACTAACTCGTTCATTCATTCATTCATTCATATGTATCTCTTACCGGTCTCTGGAAACCAGATAGAGTAACTGTTGTCTGGTCTGAGACCATGGCTCAAGTGAGGACTCCAGCAGACACAGGTTGGTGGGTCCAGATATAAAATGTAGTATAAATAGGAAATACAGATTGAAATTGCTGAATGGGTTTATTACAACCTGCTGAGGTAGGGTTTGCCTCATGATCTTCTGCTACCTGTAGCTTTCATGAACCAGGGTGAGTATGAAGTGTTTTTTTTTTTTTAATATATATTCAGTCCTGATAAAACAAGACATACAATAAAAATAGAAAATTTAAAACCACCACTTGAGTAGTGAGAATGAGGCTGGGTTTGAGGCTCTTTAACTCCAGACATCTTGTGAGTAACGTCCCTTGGTCATCAGTTTCTTGATGTAATCTGTGGCCTGGGTTCGCATCATGCCTCCCATTTCTTCTGCGATCTCGTGGAAGGTCGTCTGCACGTCTTTTGCCATGTTCCTCGCATCCCTAAACCATGACAGAGATCAGTTTAGACTGGTTCTGGTTCTCTATCTTTTAATCATCTATATTTCTGCTTTGAGGATGTTTCACTTTAATTAATTAACTTGATATCAACAGGCAAAAATGTCCTCATCAGTCATGATTGATGTAACCATTTCTCATTTCTCCACTAGGAGGCACAAGCACACCAAAGAGACAATTATTTTCAGTTGATGGTACAAATTATCAGCACCTTCATGAATATTCAGAACCAATCAGTGCTGTTTTCAATTAATGTGACAGTGACAGTTTACTGAAAATCATATTTCTGTTGGTCAGATTTCTTAATTACCCGCAGACGTAGATGTGAGCGTTTTCTGTGTGAATCAGTTTCCACAGATCCTCCTTATTGTTCTTCAGGAGATGCTGCACGTACACCTTTATATCAGAGAAGGAAAGCAGAAAATGTTGTTCTGATTGCAGTGTGTGTGCTTTATGCTACAGACAACAGACACACAAAGAAACGGCAGATGAACTGATTCCATTAAAAATGTAAAACTGAGTATTTAATTTCAAATAAATTTAGATAAACACTTATTATTGACGATAAGCAAACAACTACAGTAATTATATTTTACCATTACTGTAACATTCTGGTATATTTTGACAACTAAAAGATGACACTGACTTATAATCTGCATCTAATTTTGCTGGGATAAAGAGTTTCCAGCAAACTCTTTGGTATCATTGGCCAGCTATTTTAAGTACATTGTTATCATAGCTGGTCAGCAGTTTGCAGCTTCAGCTCTACGAGACACCGACAGTTGTACCTTGTGCTCCTGGTCTCTGGAGAAGGCGACTTTAAGCTGTGTGAGGACTCCATTCCTCTCTGCTTCCTCCAGCTCCTCCTGGTAGATATAATCCTCATTCTTATGCCTGCAGCCAAAATACATCACTGTCTCTCCCACCTCCTTTCCTATAAAAAAGGAACAAGACAAAATATTGATTATTTTAGTACATGCCGATTACTCCATTCAGACTCTTCCTCTAGAACTGATCAAGTAATTTTAAGGCCCAACATTCATTATGTTTCATAAGTAACTTTGTAGGTATACCAACTCATGCAGTTTCTGCTTAAAACAGCCTCTTAGCTCTTAGCTATGTATACAAATCACATCTGTACACATTATTATTAATTAGTGCAGCTCCCATTCAAAATCCTAATCCAACCTGCAGCTTTCTTGAGAACATCATCATCAGAGGTTGTTGAGAAACTGACAGAGATTCCTCCATCTATAGTTAGATGGGACGACATGCATTACAAGCTGGTCAGACATGTCTTTTTTAAACAGGTGTTTTCATTTTAAAAAGTCCTTTATTTTTTTGTCTCACCATTAAATGTTTTTTTCAGTGGTGTAGTGTGGTGTACACAAGGACAGACAGGACAAACATGTCTGAAGGCCTAGCACCTACTTTTTCTTTCTTTGTAGGGACATAAGGTTATGAAGGGTCAAAACAACACTCAGCACACAAGTATACACTGTGGCACACAGCGTCTGTAAATACCTTGCTGTTTGAGCCAGCCCCTCTCTTGGATGAAGCCCATGAAGGGAGCGATTCCTGTCCCAGGGCCGATCATGATGACTGGGTTGGTGGCTTTGAAGGGCAGCCGGAACTGAGACTTGCGGATGTACATGGGAACGGTGGACTTGTGGCCGTTGTCAGTGACCAGTTTGTTTTTCAGCCAGTTGGTGGCAACTCCTTTGTTGGTGCGGCCTGTCTTAGTCTTGTACTCCACCACTACGGCACAGATGTGGATGCTGTTGGGATGAACCTACATTAACAGAGGAGAGTTATTAAAAGCTTACTCCTGAATTAAAACGATACGGCTTGAATTTCTTCTCTCTGTGATTTAAATGTAGGACTACCTTTGAGGAGGAGGCGATGGAATAATAGCGAGCCTGGAGACGAGGCATCAGCTCACACAGGTGATCGATGGGAGGCCTCAAAGAAGGCATATCCTCCAGGATGGCGAGGATGTTTCTACTGGCATCCAACACCCAGCTCTGGTAGAGCGCCTGTAGAGAGGCAGCAAAAGAAAAACAATACCATGAAGTAAAACTGGCAGTAAAGGGGTCATCACAAACAGCGCAGTGCATGTATCGGTACAAATTATAAACACCACTCACCTTGCCCTCGGGGGAGGAGGAGGCCATCTTGCGCATGGCCTCCTGGTCTTTGGGGTCAGAGGCGTACTGTGCCAGCTCGTAGAGGACGTTGGTGCGAGGAGGATGTGTGATGTCCAGGTAGTGAGTGAGGGCCGTGCGGTAGGTGGTGGGGCAGGGGAAAGGGTGCTTCTTGTTGGACTCATCTGAAAACAAAAACACATTAACAGCTACTTAATTTTTTTATACCATGAAATTCCACTTTTCATGGTCAACCGGTAACAGAGTTTAAAAGTGTGTATCATAACAAGCCCACATTTCTGTCACCTTGACAGTCAGATAATAGACTTTGTGTATGTTTGTGGGTTAACATATTGTTAAGCACATAAACGTACGTTTACTCTTCTTTGTTTTATTAATACACTGCCTGTCTGATCAGAGGTAATCAAATACATGTCTTTATAAGAAATTACAAAGTGGTTACTTGAGCAGATTGTCTATGAAATATAAACACCATAAAAACACCTTAATTACCAGCTACGCAACCACCAAGTACATCTGATGACCTTCATCTTAACATAAGTCAACAATTTATATTACAGCAATAATATGTAATTACAGTAATATACTATCATCCACTTCCTGTGCAATACATGTGCTGATATAGACAGCAAGGGAGGATTTCGTGCGACGGGTTTGGGAGACAAGCTATTTAAGTCAAGGTGCATGGGGCTTTCAATGCCATTACCATCAAGGTTGTTGAGAGAGATAACCACGTCAAGGTCCACTCCAAGGATTTGTCCCAACTTGTTCACCAGTGCTGAGTCATTTGTAGGGAAAACAGCTACATGGTCTCCTGACTCATATCTGAAATCATAGAACGTTACAAATTTAGACTCTGACCCGTATTCATAAAGCCTTACAACAGCATGTGAAGTCAGAGTTGTTCATCTGGTGAAGTGGCGTCAGGGACGTGAAAAAGAATGATCCAGCCAGTCTCACCTGATCTTGGAGCCTGTTATGTCTAGTTCCAGGTGCATGAGATGTCTATCACCACCTTTGTTGAGTCTGCGGTTGACAGTGACTGGAGCCAGGAAAGGATTTTTTGAGTCGAAGGGCCTGTAAATAAAAGGGCAACACTTCAGTGTAAAAATGGAATCACAAAGGGTTGAAGATCTATCATTGAGGAAATAAATGACGTACCAAGGCTTGACTAAAAAGAAGTAATGCACTAAACATCCACAAGGGGGCAGAAAGCTTCATTTTTTTTAGACAGTGACCTTTGAGAGACTTGCAGTTGGTTATACATAAATGTAGGTGAAATGTGAGCAATGACTGAGCAGACAGCACTTTAACGACGAACGAGTCCTGGTAGTGAACAGCGTCTCCGCTACAGTACTTACGGCTTTTGGACCTCGAAGCTCTTCAGGCGGCCAATCTCTCCCGTATACACTTTGTTCATGTTGATGTCAGTGTGCTCCTTCAGCTCGTACTGCCGTATGCTGAGAGGGAAATAACCTGGAAGTTAGCCTCTTCAGACACTGCATACATACAGAGTGATATCTGTTTAATTTATAGTGAGATAAATTAAAACAAATGCTGTAAAGGTGGCTGCTGCATGTCTGCTTTAACAATGTAAAACTTGTAGTTCATTTCACACAAGAGTCAAGATATAGAGGTTTAAAAAAAGAAAAAAGAAAAACATTTGGGGTGGAGTATCATTCTAGTGACACTGATGTGTCACATTTCCAAATCACTGTGTGGTGAATAACTTGTAACTCCAGTCTGTGATTAATTCCTTCTTTGAATCTTAGCTGAAGGACTCCATGTGGATATACTGCTTAAGGAATCACAGCCAAACTGAAAATATGGCTGCAGTATCTCACTGAAAAAAAGGCCACTGTGTGAAAACTACCTCTCGTCTGACAGTGACAATATATTACTTAACCTCTGCTCTGTTTAATGTTCAACAGTTTGTCTCTTAAAGCTTAATTAAGGCCAAAAGGAGTGAGGATGCTCACACAGGGATATAGTACAGAGAGAGAATATACAGAACATGGTTTGAGGTAAAGATAAGACAATTTAGGAATAACTGAAATAACTGAGAGAGTATGACTGAAAAAAACTGTGAAAATATAAACACAGAAACTGCAAAATGCCTATGAATATACCTTGATTCATCTCCCAAGGCTTCCACTCCAAAGTGCTCACAGACGGCCGGCCAAAACTGCTCCCTCCACGAAATGAAGTCCTCCTCCAGACTGACAGACAAAAACAGACCGTTTGAATTAACATTTGTTCAAAAAGGCTGATTCAAGTTAGACTTCTTATTTACAAGAACATGAAAACCCACTTTCTTTGGAAAGCTTTGTTTTAATTGTTTGATTTAATTTAACTTTTAATTGAGACCACTTAAAAAAAAAATGAACACACTATAATGGGCTCTCCCTCTCCCTCCCCTTGAAATGTACAAGTTTTGATTACATCTAACAATTGCTCACAAGCACGCTGATAATTTTAACAATATGGGGTCCATAAATGTAAGCCTGTTATCTGAAGGTGGCATTACAGGTTACATTTACGAGATATCTTGTGTGCCATGTTGACAGCTTGGCCTTTTGGTGGCTTAAAAGGTCGACGTAATGCTCAAAATGTAAAGGGTTAATCCTCTAAGGGGCATGAATATGTTTAAGTTAAGTTTCATAGCATATTAGATTTCATTCATGTGAACATAGAGAATGTGACATCCCAGTTCAGCTGCCTTCACCTTGAAACGATCACAGATTGTGGTTCACATTACATAATGTGGCTGCACCCTAAACCTCCAACCACCAGAAAATTAAAGTCAGGATCTTGTTTTAGGCTCAGAGGATTAGTTGGTCACTTACTTGCCATCATCATCTCCCAAGCCAAGATCAAAGATGCGCTTGGCTCCCAGTTCTTCCAACCGTTTGTCAACATATTTCCCCATTGCATTGTAGTGTTCATATGTCTTGTTGCCTAAAGCAAATACCTGGAGAAAAAACATTAAACATATTTGTTAAGAATTAATCTAAAGTTTGTTTTATGGAGTTAAAACAGTGCAGATGTTTGACAGCTTTTCTGTATAATGATGAACACAGTTTGAAGTTGCTGTTGTCAAATAACGTGTAATTTATTCTACAAAAATAAATAATGAAAACAAAATACTGTACTGAATAATGTCTTACAAGAGACGCAAAAAAAAATCTGTGATCAATATATGTAGTCACTCTGATCCAGACCCGAGAGAAAGACAATAGATTGAAAAACAGGAGGAATATTGTGACCGTGCCCACGAATGTTAGATTTCTCACAGTCAAGTTCCTCACTCAAATGAGGCCAGGGGCACCGCACCCCAACAACGACACAATGACACACACACACACACACACACCAGACATGACAACACACAAAGCCTTTTCTTTCATTATGCGCACAAAGCCTGACGCAGCTCATGCTAGCGAAGCCTGTGTGCACTCAGTATGAGAGCCATGCAAACAGACACAGTGTGGCGTGGAAAATAAACGAACACAATTTGAATTCAAATGCAACTCATATCCTTTATGTTCAGTTGCAGGAGTAACGCAAATCTAGTCTGTGCTGTTTATCCAAAATGGTCCGAGTCAGCTAATCAAATTTCCATGTAACATTACCTCTAAAAATTGTCTAAAGGAAACCATTCGCATTCTTTTAAAACTGGAAGACTTTTCCATCACTATGGTGTAGGGTTGAAGGTAAGAAGCAAAACAGAAGCTTTACAGTAAATGTGGATATTTACTCATCTTTATTCTCCATTAGATCAGGTGAGCTCAAATAATTTTACCTCATCACATTAAACTTGTGATGACTCGAAACTAGAGCAGCAACTATGAATCCAATTATGAATCAATCGATTAACTGACAAACAGCTGATAAATTAATGGATAATTTAAAGAATTGTTAGTTGTGGATCGAAATGCAACACAGACACACACACACACACACACACACACATTTTGCTGTCCCCTTTGTGCTTTGTGTTGTGTTTATTAAATGGAAAACCTAATGATAGAACCCAAAACATGTTTACTTAGACATATAATATTTACACCAGTGTCAGTGTTCTTGTAAGAATTTGAAAAACAAAACTCGACCATGAAGACTCACAGTGTAGTTTAGTCCGGAGAGGTCTTCATCATCATTCTCCTGCAGCCAGTCGTAGAAGTCCTGGGCGTTGTCTGTTGGGTCTCCTTCACCATAGGTGGCCATGCAAAATATGGCGAGGGCGTTTTCGATCTCCGACAGACGGGACAGTTCCCCCTGGAACATGAGACAGAAGCATTTCTGAGCATCAGAAAAAGAAGACTGAAGAGCTAATCATTTTAATTTAATATTTGACCAGCCGTCTCAAACTTAACAAACCTGCAAGTTTATTTATTAGACAAAGCCTGAGGTGATTATATTGTGCGCTTGTGACTGAAATAACAGACACATTTAGATAGGAGTGTGTGCTGTCCTTGGGTATTTATGGTCTCACTAGTCTGGTCTTGTTTTATTACACAGTGCAATAAATTCATAATTAGAGGAGACTACATTACATGGACAGTCAGTTGCTCATTCAGATTCTGCCATGATGTTTGTATTTTCCCTTCCGGTCTCTGCCTTTACTTGCTTCCCTGCTAAAATGTGGAACAAACTGCCACAAGAGCAAAGATGTGAGACTATGCTGAGTGCCTTCAAGTCCTACCTCAAAACCTACCTGTTTACAACTGCTTTTAATTAACATTCCTCCCTTGTTTCATTGTTTTTACTCTGTGTTTTTGTTTGTTTGTCTGATGTGCTTTTGCTTGCTTTTTCCCACGTTAACTACTTGTATCATAAAAACATGTCTGGACAATGCAGGTCAATCAGATTATAACCACTGAGGTGTTAATTGAATGACTGGTTTGCCAAAGTAACACACTGGCTCCTTGAGTCTTCAGCATGGCAGTGATACTTCTTCCATGACGCCATCACAAATCATTCATCCACAGGAAACGAGAGGGACCTCTGTTAATTCAAATTCTGTGGTTTTGTGTGTTGTTCCACTGATGCAAATTAGTACCATGTCATACTCCTCTGGATCGGCAGCCATTCCTTTCATGCCGTAGCGCTGAGCGTCTTTGGACAGTCTGTTGGCAAATTCCTCTGCTGTGCCCGTCTGAGAGCCGTAGAACACAATGATGTTCTTGCCCTGGTTACAAAAAGACAGAAAATCATTTACATGCTGCATGAAAAAGCTTCCTCCCACAACTACAACAACACTTAACCCGTCTCACAGGTCTAACTTATTATGGAACAACGTGAGACTATAACAGATGCATTACATCCACATGAAATTTACTTTAAATATATTCAGATTTTTTTTTTTTTTTTTTTTTCAAATGTTGAAATGCTGCATTAGCCAGGCTCATACTAACACAACCAGACACTGCATAAAGCTTATCTTCACTTAAACAAACAGCTCCATCTGTAGCATGCATTTGCAAGAATGATGAAATATTTCATCCTTGCCTACAATGTTGCCATGATAATTCATAACAAAAGAAAAACAGAGACAAAATTAAATAGCACTGAGGGCCAAACTTCTGTTCTGCCACCATCATGGTATCTGAACTATTTGCTGCAAAACCACATGATTCAAAACCAAAGTCTTTTCTCAAGGCTGGCTTTAAAACATCACAGTCAAAGCAGGGTTCCAAAATCTAAAACTGCAAACATTAGCAGGGAGACCATTACACTAATCGTAGTCACAAAGCAGGAGAGGAGGGAAGTTAAAGTGTAGCATTTTACTGCATGTAGGTTTTTTTAATTACACCAAGCTTCAAGCAGTCAGGGGGGAAAAACACTTCAAAGGAAGAACTTCGACTTGCAGATAAAACAGGCATTTGCTGAGGAAAACAACTTCAAGGTCCATCAACACCTGGTGACGGGCCATGACATTAACACTGTTCAACACTGTGTATCTGCAAGTCTGTGGCTCACAGTGTTCTTTTAAAATCACTCCTCCTCATTGAATTAATGTTTTGGAACAAGGGCAACAAAACGGCATGTATCTACTGTACGTTGGAAAAATGAAACCTCTAACACGAATAAAACAGAAGTGATGTGAAGTGTGAAGTGACTAGAAAAAGGTATTTAAGCAACATCACTCACCGTTTTCTTCATTTTCTCAATGAAACTTGTCTCTCTTGTGGTGGGTGCTCTGGAAAAAAAAAGACTTATTATTAAATAATTTTAACCTAAATAAACACACAGACATATTTTGCTCTTTAACATGACACTGATTAAAAACAAGCTATTGTCCAACAGTGGTGACAGAAATATTTGTAGAAACAAATTCAGAGATAAATCTTATTTAAAGCTTCACTGATTGTACTTTTAACCAAACAACAGTCATGAAGCAATGGGCCACTTGAAGTTCAGAGTTAGATGAAGGAAATAAAAATGATTAAGCTAATTGAAACAGCAAAGGAGAAAGTGGAGTAGTGACTCATCAAACTGTGATAACAGGTAATATTATGGCATGTGAGGTAAACACGGTTCAACAGGTTCAACTACGACAGTCACATGATTAAATTGATCACACTTGAAAGTTGTCTTGGCCAAATTTATGATGCAAACTTCTATTTAAAAGAATATGAAAAAGTAAAAACATATTTCAATAAAAGCATGTTATTGGTTTCAGTCATATTGCCCAGTCTTACAACAACAGCATGACATGAACAGATTTTTAAATAATCAGCATTCTTACAACAACAGGGAGAAGCAGAGCAGTGACTCAGCAGCAACACAAGCATTAGTCACACTAACCGTGTGTACAAGCACGTACTGAGCACAAGAATATATTACACAGTTTTTCATATATTTGAGAGGGAAGTGGCAGATACATAATCATTACAGCTTACATTG
This sequence comes from Lates japonicus, assembly GCA_033238685.1. Classification (NCBI taxonomy): domain Eukaryota; kingdom Metazoa; phylum Chordata; class Actinopteri; family Centropomidae; genus Lates; species Lates japonicus. Next base: position 4,042,621 of record BRZM01000029.1, on the reverse strand, counting down.
GTAATGGTAATTTAAAAGCTTCAATCAGATTTAACAAGGAAGTAATTAATGGTTGGGAACAGATCAAAACAACATGTGCGAACACAGTGTCAGTAAAAAAGGTACACAGGAAGCAAAACCTATTATCGAGCCAAATAAAAGGCAACGCCGCTTTATTCAGCATCAAAGCTCTGAGTGGACAGCTGCAATCCTGTCTGTGCTGAATTTGGAATAAAAGGGGACAAATAGTAATGTGAGAAGAATAGATTGTCAGATTTAGTATATTCATTTGCTATACAACAAATGTAAAGGATAACTCTGGTATTTTTAAAGTTGGACCTCATTTTTCCATGTTTTTAGGCGTGAATGATTGGTAGGGACAAAAGTTTTTGGAATCAGTGAAGTACTGAGAAAGAACAGATTACACTGCAACTGCAAACGGCTGCTGTAATGTAATCAAATGGTGCAATTGTCCCCACCCACCTAAGTGCTCATTTTTCCCATTAACAGGCTTAGATTGTTATTTTAAGTGTTTGACAACATCATGGACAGAGACAGGCCTTTTTTAGGAAAGAGTAAGATCCTTTTTGTTCAACCAGAAACACTGTTATATACTACTACCAGACTCCATTGACAAAAACACTCATTTTACCTTGTGGGGACACGGGAGCTGCTGGAAGACCGCTGCCTCATTCTGTAGGTTTATTTGTGTTACTGTGTAGTATTTCTACTCATGCTAAGGTTCTGAATAATTTTCAACTCCCGAAACACATAATAACACAAAAACACACTGATTGAGGCAGCAGTACTCCAGCAACTCCTGTGTTCTGCAAAAGGTAAAATTTGTGTTTTGTCAGGGAGTCTGGTAGCTATACAGCGCAATGTCTCTGGTATCTGGAGTTATCCCATAATCAATTCCTCATAAGCTGAAGCACAGATATGGGATTTACTGAAGGCATCTGATTCCACTTTGTCTCTAACACATTTAGTCAAACACCACAAGCTTGCAGGCAGTGTGCGGAGCGCAGGCATGTGGGATTACGCCCAGTACAATTAAAAAAACAGCCCCTGCTATGGTTCACATACAGATTGCAATTCTTGGAAGAAAAGCAGAATTCTGATAGAAATAAAATTTTAAAAACAAGCTTTTGCTCCAGGCTGAAGCTTTCACAAGATTCGTCTGAACGGTTATCAGGTCTGACCGTCTGCCTCACTCTCACTGGGCCCCAGGGCCACTCAACAGGGACGACTCTTTTAGTACATCACTGACAAACAGCCAGGTTACCAGGGTTTAAAATCTATGCAGTATCAAAAACACTGAGACAACAAATGCAAATATCTTGAGTGATACAAACTAAACATTTAAACTAATAGTCAATAATATTCTGAGACATTTTGGCGACAGGCATCGATTGTACTTAACAAATAAAACCTCCCAATTCCCTGGTCATTTCATGTCAATAAATTGTTATTAAGTTTTATTTTTTTTATTTTCTAATCTTAGTAGAATATGAAATTTCAATGGAAAGAATATACAGGAAAAAAAATAACATATGGACTAAACTGAATAGAAGGTTGATGACAAAACTCACTAGCATTATGTAAAGTTATTAGCTATGTCTGAAACTGACCAATCATAAACAAAGCAGATGAAATTTAATTTGTAAATTACAGGTTTTAACAAGGCTATCTCTACAACAGGAATAAAGTAATCTGTTAAAACAACCAGTTTGACTAACATTAGACTTATAATCGAGGTCATGAAAGACTTAAAGGTGCTATATGTGTTTTTATAGCTACACAGCCAGTGTTGGGCATTAATAGTTGTTATTTACCAAACCAGAAGCAGATGTTGCCAGTTTATCATCAAATCATCTTACAAGAGCTGATTCCATCACAGAGCTTCGCTGTCGCTGTGTTTGCAAAAGATGCAGCGCGGACTCTCTGTGTCTCACTATATGAAATATAAGCATGATCGTAACAGGGCTAAGGCCAATAGTATGCTAGTTTAGAAGAAGAAAGTGACAGAAATAGAAGCAAACTCAGGTTAAGCTTTCCACAGCTGAGTCAGCTCTGGTGAGTAAGAGAATGAAGTTTGATGATGAACGCGGCAATGTTTCTTCTACACTGGGAAGAAAACATAACTAACGCAGGCTATGTAGCAATAGCAAACCACAGAAAGTAATCTTAAAGGCAGGTATCCTGAGTCATAAGTATACTACTAGCATAACATCTTTTCCTTTCTAAATGGGTTGAGGCCCACATAAAAACAAACTCAAGTCTTCATTGTCGCTGAACAACCCACAGTTCAATACAAATAGTTCAGGAGCTCATCATCTGTATATACTGTCAAAAATGGACTCTTCCATTCATTCATCCATACAGGAACTAAACCTTTTCAAACAAGCACACTGAGTCAGTTCAGTCCTCCTCGCCGAAACACAGGCCTGTAGTCTAGTAGTGGAGGTGATCTGGCGATACCAAAATCAATGACACATTTTCCCATTTTTGTGACCTGACACCAAAGTTAGAAAATGGAATCAAACCTCATGCCATGTTTGTTTACGAGCAAATTAAACAAGGCTGTACAATGTGATGGCCAGTGAGGTTAATGACTGGGAGCTTGTGAAAAGAGAGGGGAAAAAAGAGAAGACCCAATAATTTAATTGTGTTTGCGTCAAACAGATTTTATCACTATCTCTTATATAACCCATAGGGAAATATTTAATGGTTTTTGAAACCACTACCTTCCCAGTGTGTGTGTGATGAACCATACCAGTGTAGATAGCCACCAGTTTGACAATTTGTAAATTACTAGTAGTCAGTAATTGTGTTATTCAAAAAGTTAAACCCCAGTGATTCATGCTTTTAAACTCACAGCGATTGCAATTAAATAGCTGGTGGCAAAATGCTTAAGACAACTCAAACAAGCATCATAAAAATATCTTACTATACCTTTACTGAGCAGTAAATCAAACACTTTATTGACCTCTCAGCATCTCTCCCGTCCTGGCAGGAGAAGACACATTCCACGGTGGCACGCAGCCCGTAGCTCACCACTGCCTCTAGCAATTACTGGCTAGGCTACACCGGAACCCCGCCACGCTCAAATCAAAAGCAGGACGTCAACAAACCACAACCACAGGATGGAAAATAAACCAGTCCAGATAGGCAGCTGGACACCGCAGGTTTGAAAGAGCGCCTGCCTTCACCCTCAGAGACTCCAATGATCTGAACTTGCTTCTTCCTGTGCTTCCTCTGAAACCAGCAGCGTCTGTCTCCACACACACACACATACACACACACACAACACAGTACAGCACATCAGCCTCTACAGCCCTGTGAGTGTTCGGCAACTGAGGACACAAATGGTGGGAACTGGATTCTTCCCATAAATGTAGCCGAGCTGCAGACCCACACTTTGACTCACACAAACACACAATTAAACACTCTTAGGCTGAAATGCTCTTCCTCCTCATCCCCGCCTTTTCCCTCCGTCTGAAAGGAAAAGCTCGAAACAAAAAGTCTGGGCAAGATCCATTCTAGAATTTGAAGCACCATCAGAGTAACTCCTCGGTGGACCATTGAAGGGGGGAAGAGAGCTGTGAATGGTCATTTTTTTCTGAAGTATCCCCCGCCCCCATCTCACTGGAGGAGAGAGGGGAATGTCATTGCTATGGCAACCTCATTTATCATAAAAGGATTGCATTTGTGACATGGCCCTACTCCAATGGCAGAGCAGCTCAGCCCGCACACACACACACACACACACACACACACACTAAAAAGAAAAACAGGAGAGTGGGGAAAGAAGAATAAAAAAAAAAGTAACTCAGGGCAAAGAAAGGGTTGCTTGTCTTTTGCCTCAACTTTCCACCTTTGGAGAGGACTCACAAAAGGAGCTTGGCTCGACCTCCTCGTTTGTTCTCCAGGGAACTTTCAAAATGGGTTCAGGGCCAAAAACAAAAGCACAGGAAAGACATGGAAGACTACGCCCCCTTCATAACAGTTAGGTAATCGCTGCTCCCTTTAAGGGAGGGGAGACCAGCTGAAAGCTTGTGTTAGCGCCTGTTCCCTTCTGGCTCCCCGCCTCCACAGATACACACACTTCCCAAAGCAAAACATGTTCTCCAGGGGTCTTTCCCCCCCTTTTTTTAGCCAACCTCCCATTTTCACACAAATGGTCAGGATCTCCCTCACTCAGCCTCCCAACACTGTCTCCATTCACACAACCTAACGTAAGACCTCAGCCACACAGCGAGCGTGGCTGCTGCTGCTGCTGGCCCGTGGCTTTACTCTGGTGACCAAAGAAATTGTGTTGTGGTTGGGGAGGGACTAAAAATGTGACCAGTGGAAGGAGAGTCCACTGAAATCAAGCCAAGCCCATCGCTCCACCGATAAGTGATGAGGAGGAGTGGCAGGCACTTGGGTAACAAACAAGCATCGCAAAAACCTCTGCTATACCTTACTGGGCAATGCGTCAAACGCTTTTGACTCTCAGTAGCATCTCTCCTCACGTCCTCTGGCAGGGAAGACTGCAACCATGGCACCAGCCTGTATAGCTCACCTGCCTCTGCTTTCACTGGCTAGGCCACACACCGGGAACCGCCACGCTCAAAATCAAAAGCAGGACGTCAGCAAACCACAACCACAGGATGGAAAAAATAAAACCAGTCAGATGAGCGGCGGACACTCGCAGGTTTGAAAGAGCTGCCTGCGCACCCTCAGAGACTCAACGCGATCTGAACTCTGCCTCTTCTGCTGCTCTCTGAAACCAACAGCGTCTATTTCTCCACACACACACACACACACACAACACAGTACAGCACGGCTGACCTACAAGCCCTGTGGTGTGACATGAGGAACCTGTGGTAGAAACTGACTTTCCCATAAAATGTCAGCGACACAGACACTTTTGACTCACAAACACACACTGAAACACTCTCAGGCTGAAAATACCCTTCCTCCTCATCCCCGCCTTTCCTCTCGGTCTGAAAGGTGTTGAACGAAAAAGTCTACAAGATCCATTCTGAGGTGGCTGGTGTAAGGTAACTCTCGGTGGACCATTGAAGGGGAAGAGGCTGTGAATGGTCATTTTTTCTGAAGCTCCGCCCCATCTCACTGGAGAGAGGGAATGTCGTGCTATAGCAACCTCATTTATCATAAAAGGATGCATTTGTGACATGGCCTACTCAATGTGAAACAGCTCAGCCCTTTTACACACACACACACACACACACACACTAAAAGAAAAACAGGAGAGTGGGAAAGAATAAAAAAAGTAACTCAGGGGCAAAAGAAAGGGTTGCTTGTCTTTGCCTCAACTTACCACCTTTGGAGAGGACTCACAAAAGGAGCTTAGCTCGCCCTCCTCGTTTGTTCTCCAGGGAACTTTCAAAATGGGTTCAGGGCCAAAAACAAAAGCACAGGAAAGACATGGAAGACTACGACCCCTTCATAACAGTTAGGTAATCGCTGCTCCCTTTAAGGGGAGGGGAGACCAGCTCGGTGCTTGTGTTGCGCTATGTTCCCTTCCTGTATTCCCGCCCTCCACAGATACACACTCTTCCCAAAGCAAAACATGTTCTCCAGGGGTCTTTCCCCCCCTTTTTTTAGCCTACCTCCCATTTTCACACAAATGGTCAGGATCTCCCTCACTCAGCCTCCCAACACTGTCTCCATTCACACAACCTAACGTAAGACCTCAGCCACACAGCGGTAGCTGCTGCTGCTGGCCCGTGGCTTTACTCTGGTGACCAAAGAAATTGTGTTGTGGTTGGGGAGGGACTAAAAATGTGACCAGTGGAAGGAGAGTCCACTGAAATCAAGCCAAGCCTCCATCGCTCCACTGATAAGTGATGAGGGGAGGGAACTGAGGAGGGAAGAGAGAAAGAGGCAGTCACTTAGAGAGAGATCAGATAAGTTTGTGGGAGAGAGGAGAAAGACTGTGAAAGAGGAGGGGGAGAGACAACAAAGGTCGCTACTAGTGGAACATTTACAAGAGCTTTAGGCCATGCACTCTCTCACACTTACTTCAAGGCCAATTTAGTGATAGCTTGTACACTGATTTTGATGACACAGTCTAAATGAGGGAGAACATTTGTTCTCTAACTATGTAAGAAGACACAGGTAGATCACAGGAGAAACACACTTCTATCCTGAAGTATAAGTAATGTCCAATAACAAAAGCATATTTAAGTGCAGAGAATAGTCACTTAATCGATTATTTGACAGATAATTTGACCATCAAAATAGTTGCCGGTTAATTTTCAAGCAGCAATGCAAAAGAGTTTGACGAGTCAAGTCTCTCTAATATGAGGATTTTCTGTCTTTTTGTTGGAAACTAAATATATCTGGGTTTTGAACAGCTGGACAGGCAAAATGAGACATCTGGAGACGTTATCTTGGACTTTGGGAATCATAAACAGCCTCTTTTTTTTTAAAGATAAAATGATTCACCAGATAATCAAGACACTTACTGTCAGACTGATCAATCAATCAATCAATGAAAATAATAGTTCATTGCAGCCCTGAAAAAACATTAACTAAAAAAGAAGCCTGTAACTCAGACACCCCCTGAACAAGTTCAATGAAAATATCCCTTCCAGCTACAGAACAACATGTCGTCTGTAATCTGTATAGTTTTAATGCTTTCTACACAAACTACAGTATGTCTGAGAACAAGCAGTTACTTCATGTCAAAAGGAGAAACAGAATCTGGCTATAGAAGATCTTATTTCATTTTAAACACCTATTACCAGCAATAAAGGCCTGAAATCAAAACCATCCCCTGGTGTATACACACACACAGATCACAAGTGTAACTGAGAGGTCCAACAAAAGAGTTCAAGCCATTTCTGCCTGGTTAAGGTGCTAAAGAGCTGCGATCAGGGGAGTTAATGTGACTAGCAAAAGCTATAGGTATCAACCTGTTACGGGGATAACAGGGATAACAACATTACAAAGACCCATGATCCCTGAGAGCAAACTTTGGACCCACCATTGTCAAGCTATGCTGTTTAAGTATGCATCCATACGCGTGTGCAGTGTTTACAATATGGCCATCTTACAAGCAATGATAATGTTATGAGCATAAGCTGTACAGATAAAAGTAATGATACAACAGAATGCAAAAACTTCATGAAAAAAAATGCATGAATGAGGCTGTAATTTAAACAGAACACTGACTTCTCTTAGCAGCATGGCACCAAGGTATAAAAACACAACATTTTTGAGTGTTACATCAGTGTAAAACAGTCAACACTCAACTTTTGCATGGCAAGATATGAGAATATTTACTAATAAGAATTACAAAATACATTGTCATTTTTAATGACAGTCAAATCTGTTTTTTAATTTAAGACTAAAAGTAAAATTTGCCCCTCAAAAATATAAAATAAATGAGTCTCATATCTCACAGCAGACATTTTCTGCTCCTAAAGATGCAGTCAGATCTCAGTTGGAACCCGGTAATACTACAAAAGCTAAACTAAAACCCCAGGTGGACCCTGATGGATACTCACGGTGTTTCAAGCTTCTTGAACTCGGGGATGGGCTCAGGCTTCTTGCGGGACATGAACCAATAAATGAGAAGGCCGACTATTAGTGAAAAGAGGAAGATGTCCAGGTTGCTGAAAAGAGGCTCCTCTTCGTCCGCCATGGGCTCAGAGTGTGTGGTGGTCTCAGGGTCCATGTCTGCCACGTTGACACTCTACATGGGGACGGTAAGAGCACGGCTGTTAGAGCAGTGAAAAAGTAAACGAACACTTAATAATAATAATAATAATAAATAATGCTAAAACCACTTGCAGGTAGGTACCAAAATATATATATAAAATATTTCTCTCTTTTCCTGAATTATTACACCTCTAATATACAGTATGAACAGAAACTAATAAATATTATGTTGAGTAAAATGGTTGTTGTTTACAGTATAAACATTAAGTTATGGAATATGTACAGTGTAAATACATTTGAATAAATCAGTTTTGACTTATTGCATGTTTTTTATTTTTGTAACCATTCTGCCAACAAAGATTAACCAAAACCACATTTATCTTTAAAGATAATTATTTATTGTACTTTCACAGTTTGGAGTATCTGTGCCCCTGACTGCCTTCCTTATACTCACTACAGTCTGTTTTACTTAATTTGTGATGAATGGGTTTAATATGAGCTGGAGCGACAGCTGCAATAAGTTTCATGTCTACAGCCTCAGTTAAAAAAAAAGAATCCAGCTGAACATGACTGGGGACTCTGGCATAAAACTGGTTAAGTCACTGCCGAGAACAATATGATTGCTCACACATGTGAGCACTATTCGACATGTTATACAATACAATGACAGCTTTTGTACATGTATTATTGGACAATTGGCTCATCACTCAGTTCAACCTTCTATAACATTTAACCCACTGCTTTCTATACAGGAGGAATTTCTTGTCATACATCAGCAACAGCAGCTCTTTTCACACTGAGCCAGAGAGGACTTCATGTTCTCAGCTCTCAGGTTACAATTTACTTCGAGGAGTGAAAACAATGAGATCCAATTCTCTCCTGATCCTGCGAGCTGGCTAGAGTACAGTCTGACAGACATAATTTTTCTCAGCTATGAGTGCAGTCACTCAACAAAGCGCCCGCTCACTCACCTCAACACTGCTGACTCACTGATATTAGGCAAACCACTTCAGCTACCGGGTACAGAGGTAACTATGTGCCAGTCCCAGTAGGTACAGAAGTCAAGATGACTCCATGTCCTGCAATACTATTGGATCAAAAACCCGACATAGACAAAAACCTACTCCAGTTATTCCTAAATCAAATATTTCCACAAATCAGCATGTCAGCATGCAACCATCTTGTATTCTTTTTATATTGTAAGGTAATGGGCCTGAGAATGTTTTTTTCCAGCTGTGTCCTTTATAAAAATCTACTGCCTGACCAGTACTGGATTTTAAATGAGAACACTACATAAAACAGACGTGTTGACTCAACTTCATGGTCATTTTGGACAGCTATAGTTGGTATTGCTATTGAACTGTACTGTGTCATAAAGAGAGGTGTTTCTACTAGTTTGTCCGCCCCAACAATGAGGGTTGGCTGAATAACACAAACAATTCAGTTCTGCAGCACCAGTCTGCATTAGTTTTAGCTAGGTGTACCTAATAAACTGGCAACTGAGCTAATATGAGCCAATATATCACTGTAGCCAATTTAAATTGTTAAATGTAAAATTTTAAATATTAAGAGGGAGAGGTATTAGGTGCTATAATAAAATGATTGAGTCCATCTTCAAGAAGGATATTTAACTATTATAAATGTTGTTTTTTTCCCCCTTGTTTGTCACTAGATAATGGACAGTCCACAGACAGGAAACAAACAGGGCAAGAGGGACAGAGGGTATGACCTACAACAAGGATCCCTGGCTGGAATTGAAAAGGGATCATAGTAGTTATGCGGCATGTGTCTCTAAAACAGTTTTAGAGAGGTGACCTTTCAGAGGCTGTAGTTTTCAGCGCAGTCAAACTGTGTTACATTATACTTAGAGGCATATTTTGTTCACCCTATTTATAGGTAATGGTCACAAACTATCATTGTCTCCTGTCTGTTGCTTAGTGATATCCCAGCAGGATCAATTAGCAGCTCAGACTGAAAACATGAGTACTTCCTGTCTCAAGTTCACAGTGCGTGACGTTAGTTAGCAGCTTGGTAGTAACAGGAAAACACTAACTGAACTACACAGCAGCACAGGCAATGTCTACTGGTTATTTAAGTAATTACATTTTTTAAACACACATTTCTTCCTTCGCACACAATCTCCCTGTCAAAGACGTGGGATGAGGGAAAAGTCTACATTTGAAAATTGTTCAACAACCAGTCTGATAAATGATTCACCATTCTGCTTATTTTTAAGCATAAATGCCAAATATTCTCTGGTTCCAGCTTCTTGAAAGTGAAGATTTGCAGTTTTTTTATTTCATAATATAGCATAGCAAATGTGCAATATTCTCTATAGACTTAACTTTAAACTTTACAATATAAAATATTTGTAATGACAAACTGTTATGTGCAATATTTTGGACTATTTTAGCTAAATCAGTTGCTGGAGTCGAGTTTGTAATTCTGTTGTGTATAATACTAAATATAATGATAACAATAATATAGTACTTGAAATACTTATTTTTCTATTACAAACACTCATTATGATTTGTTGGCTGACTTCTCTCTCTCTTCTTTATGCCTGTTTTTGTCCTGTGACTTATCCTGTAATTTACATTGAGCAAAGCCCTTCAAGGCATTCATTCATTCATTCATTCATTCATGTGACAGTAAGTGGTTATTTACATAAAATGACAAATAAAGGAACCTGAATCTGAACATTTTGGGGATTTTGGATAAATTAAACAATCAATGTGAAAACATCTCCCAGACCTGTGGGGAATTGTAGCAGGCATTTTCACTATTTTCTGATATTTTATAGAAAGTGTACTTAATGTCTTACCAGTCCAGCTACGGAAACAAAAGCTGACCAAAAAATAGTCTGCCTGTTTTTAAATACAGTCTCCTGTCCCAAACATCTCTGACACTGTGGACAAAGTTGATGGTGTATTCAAAATCATGTGAGACTGTGGTTTAAAACCAGTTAAGCCAAATGAAAGACGCTTTCACAGCTGTTGTCACCGGGGGTTTAAATGATCAATGAAAAAGACATGGTCGGGGGTTTACTGCAGTTCATCCTAACTACTTCTGCTAAAAAGCAAATAGTTGTGTAACAGACGAGTCAGAGGCACCGGCTTCCAACAGCGTGTGTTAAGCTCCAGACACCAGTTTGACTCGTTTTTCATGGAGTTAAGTGACACTTTATAAGATTTCCCTAGTTATAAAATAACTTGCGATGAGATAAAACCAGTGAATATGATAATTGATAGCCAGCGGCAGTGGACTTAAGGGCCCTGGCTATTCCCTGGATCGTGACAACACTGGCTGAAAACATGATGCTGTGAAAAAACGCAGACAACTTCAGAGATAAAAATTTTGTTGTCTAAAAAAATAACATGTATAAATTTGATTGAAGTGTTTTAAACAACACGTGCTAGAGAAACAACGTGTCAGAAAAAGATATAACAAGTTAGCCTCAGTTTGCGTAACACCGGAGTCAGCACTTCTCTGAAGCTAATGTTTGACAAAAAGGCCGAGTATTTTCTCTCTATTTAAAGTTTCTAGTTTCAGAGTGAGTGTATTATCTCTGAGGAGGACGTCCCACAAACTGCCACAGACTAGAGGTCGATATAAATCAGTTAAAAATGTGACATTGGAGTAGGCTTACCTTCGGCTCTCCTCTTCGTGTCAGGCTCACACTGCGCTCCATACGGAAGGAAACTTTACGCCATGTAGGATCAAACCAACTGCAGCCTGGCAGCGGGGGTGGACTCTTACACTTTCTCGTTTAGATAAAGCTTATTTAGGCAAGTTTTCAGTGTTTAAGAACATCCAGATGTGTATTTTTAAAGAAACAATTCTGCTGTAATGGGCTATTGGATTTAATCGTGGTTATTCTAAAGTTTTTTCAGACACGTGATTTCACTTGGGCCGGTCTAAAAAGGCATTACCTAATGTCAATGCGCACATGTAACCTGTTATAATAAATAACTGTCGAGGTGCAGCAGGCTAAGGGTCATGGTTATGTAATCCAGCCAGCAATGCAGACTCTGTGTATCCCTGACAGGCTGACATGCAGACTCATCAGACGTGTCCTCCTCAGCTCAGAGGCTTATATAAACATATCTGCACATACTGTTTATGTCACTTTAACTTTTTGCTGTCACTTTAACTTTTTGCACACTACCTCAATGGTAAAGGACTTTGGATATTGTTGTTGTGTCATGTTATTTCATTTATTTCCTTTTTCTATATTTATATTACTTCTTAGCTTATATTTGCATATTCTATTTTATACTTAGTTAGTTATTTATTCTGTAATTGGCTTGCACCGGGACCAGAGTATCCTATTTCGTTTCACCTCATGTTCACATGTGTTGGAATGACAATAAAGCTCCTTGAATCCTTGAATCTTGAATCCTTGAATGTTCACAGCACCAAGGCCACATGGTGTCCTTTTCAAAATTTCCCAAGAAAAAGTGGCAATACCGTCTTGCGTTCAAAATCCGAACATTGTACTCAAAGTAAAAAGGCCTCTTATAGCAGTAAATGTTCCCAGGTGGCTGATATGTTATTGTATATGACATTATTTGATTGTTAATATTTGTGCAACAGTGAATAAGCTGCATTTCATTGTACCTTCTTGAGGTGGAGCTAGTTTTAACTACTTTACAAAGTAGTTACATGCAGTTTATCTGCAGCTGCTACTTAATGTAAAGGTTACCAAATAAATCTGAGTGAGATGATTAATAGGAGAGGAAAGAAGAAAAAAGTTTAAAGACAAACCTGTGAGGTTTTTTGCCTTGTGCTACATTCAAAGACTTATTTAAGCAAAATAATTTACAGCAAAATATACTTCAAACTCCAAAAAATAAAACTACGTATTTGGGATTGAGTACTTCTACATATTGTTAGCTTAACAGAGAGGATATGTTATAAAATGAGCTGCAGTTTATTCATCGCTGCAGGGAAACTCTAATTTTCCACACCCAGTTTTAAATCAACCATATAAAAGGGATAAATGAAAAAAGGCATGCACAGACAAACAAAAAAAAGATGTAGACATACCAACCAAACTGCTTCACAGAGGTTAGTGGGCCAGTAAATTACACACTTAATTAGAGGGTGCTTTTATTTACAGCTTGTCTTTTCCTATGAGAGTTTTCCTATAAATACAAAGATAAGAACACAGAGGCATTATAGAGCATAATTTGACTTTTAATGATTAATCATAGTACATTATTAATATTCACATATCTACTGTACATCCTTTAAATAGCCTGTAGACTCATAGACTCACTCAGACTAACTAGCTGGTATAATGTTACTGATAAAATGAGCTTCCATTTGGATAGAGACATGTGAGACAACATTTTGTAGACATGCTTTATTTTCTCATTATGTATCACAGACTCTTTGGTTTCTGATTCCTGCTCTTGAGTTTCTGACGAACCACAGCGACAGTTGTGAAGAAATTTCCCATGAACAGAATGAGGAAGCAGAGACCACACATCAGGACCTGGTGTCACATGGAAAAAAGAGAAAAAATAAAACAAAACATGAATAAGCATTATATCTTTGATTCACCAGTATGTGAATATGAGGGAAATGTGAATAGTTAACAAAAGCTCTGATGCTGATGATGGAAAGATAAACAGATACAGTGAATATTTAACTCTCATTGAAGCAGGAACAGGGTGAAATAGTACAACTTGGAGACTGTGAGAACACTGACCTGCCATTCTTTACAGTCTGGGAGCTGAGCCATTTTGAAGAGAGAGAGGCTATTGAAGAGCTGCCAGAACTACAGGACAAAACATGAGGGTTGAGGGTTTCTTATGATTACAAGTGAATGGATGTACAGTAATAACGTAATGATGCAAACACAAGAGGGAAAAGGTTTCACTGTTATCACCAGAAACCTAAACATTGTCTCAAATCACCCTCAAACATGCAGAGTAATACTCGGTGTAGAATGACATCAGTTGTTCTATGTCACCCAGTCTAAACCGTGACAAAGCATGTTTTTTTAAAATGCAAACTAAGCAGTTACTTAGAGGAAGTTCCTCAGGTTTACTCATCATCTCATTGTCACAGACTGTACTCACATGGCCAAAAAAGAGGAAGGGCAAGAGAAATGTCAGCCCTTTCCACATCCAGGACTGAAATCCCTCTGAAAACGAAAAAAAAGTTTTTTTTAAGACTCTCACGTACGCGATGGTGGAATCTATGATAAGCTTGGCTGAGTGTGTACGCCGTGTCCCTGATGCGTTCCAGTGTAGCCTCACCCACGGTTAGATCCATGTTGTGTCTTTCTCCCAGGGCTCGCAGTCTGTACAGACACCCACTCTGATAATAGCACTGCAGACACTGAACAAAACCTGTGTGTCCCAGATAAAGGAAATCAGGCTTTGGTTTGATTTTTTAAAAAAAGGCTTGAACCATGAATGTTTTACAAGTACTTTGACCTTACTTTGATACAAGGAGTAGGCAAGGAACTGGTTCCTGAATATCTTGTACAGGTTCCCATCTGGCCTTAGGTGTGAAAGGGAGAAAAATGTGTGATTACAGCAGGAAAATGCAATTTAACTGATGTATTTTTCTCTTGTTCCTAATCTGTTATTTAGGTTTTTATCATCTTCTACTCACCATGTCAGCATCACACCAGACAAAAAAGCTGAGATGTAGTGATGAAAAACCCACCAGCCTTTGATTCTATGATATAGGACACATATTTATTAGGCAATAAAATGTATGTTTTAAGATGACTAGCTCAAGGAATACTTATAATAAATAAGACAAAAAAAGAAGATGAACGGCTACAGTGACAATACATTTTTGCCCTTACTAGATTTTTTACAATAAAGGAGTGAAAGGTTGGAGCACAGTATATAAACTATGATCCTGAAAGAGCAGAATTTGGAAAGTGGTAGAGCTGACCTGGAGCCATTAGTGATGAGGATACTCTCCCTGATAGTTAAGGTACAGTAGTACCACACCAGCTGGAAATTGAGGATTGCGTCAAGAAATCTATAGTCAGGGACATCAGACAAGTGGTGGATTTATACATACAGCACATGAGGTGTCCATACAATAAACTCATTATAACTTACAAGCATGGAGCAGCTGTGATGTGTGATGTACTGATGCATACCTGTAGCTCACAAAGAAGTAGCATATGAAGGAGAACAGCAGCAGGATGACTGTGGAGCACAGCTTGAACTTCTCATATTCATCTTTGTAAGCAAATCTGACAGAGATGTAACACATTCAGGGCTTCATATACAGTACAAGGCCTTTCTCAACCAATGAAGAAGGAAGAAATTCATCAATGCTCTAAAAAGGAAAATGTTTAACTGAACAAATGTTACTATGCAGATAAAATGCGGATTTTCAGGTTGAGTGTTAGCTTTAGTTTGTCATTGCTTACTTTGACTGCTTGCTGAAGAGAGTGACATTCACGTTCCCCAAGACCAGACTGAGATACAGCCTGAAATACAAAATTATCATATTAATGTCACCTCATTTAACTTAATGTAAGGTGATTATTAATGTAATCCAACTGCATCCGCACTAATTTTATCAGTAAAAAGAAGTCGTCACCCGTTTTTCTTTGGAAGAAAAGCTTCCATTTCAAAGTAAGCATTTGGTCGAGTCTTGACTTTCTCTTTTATCTCATCCATCTTCTTAGCATCTTCTTCTGTCAGAGCTTTGCTGCATCTGATGGATCATAAAAGAGTACAACATTAGTTTGTACCACTGGCACAATATGACATATTTACAGCTGTGGAGGGACCACTTACTTTTTGACTCGATGGGACAGCTCCTTTAGTCTTCTTTGCTGACGGGAAATGGAGGACGAGCAGTTGTTTTGTAGTTTGGAAATTTCATCCAGTTTCTGTAAATACATTCTGTGTGTGTCCTGGATGACATAGGGACATGGGGTTATATCAATAACCAAAGAAAATGTACATTAAGAGGAGCACTGCAACTTTAAAAAATGGAATATGATTGATTATAATCTGAAGCACAGCTGAGATATTTGACATCAAACTAAGCACTACTGATATATGGCAGTTTTATGGAAAGTTTAATTTCTAGACATCAACAACTCTTCATCATATACGTTGAGTAACACAACACTAAGCATAAGACTTGCAGCTGCTTCCTGTGAACAGCCTGATACATTCAGCTGATTTTGGTCCGTTTCTCACCTGAAGTTGTTGATATTCATCCTCCAGACATTTCCACTCCTCCAGAATGTCCATAAAACCTTGAGGCATTTTTCCAGCACTTAAGCATTCATCTAATTTTACTGAGAGTAAACTTCAAATAAAACCTACTGAGGACTAATTGTTTAACCAGCAAGAAATGACTTGCACATAATGCTATGTTGAAGAATTACTCTTCAGGGTGTGTATGACATCTCTATGGACGGTTTATTGCATAAAGTGAACTTTGACTGGTACAAATGTGCAACATTTTCACTTGGACATTGTTCTGTGGAAATCCTCTGGTTATCACATTGTTCGCTTATCACTCACAGAACTAAAAGCAACAGGTTATTGTATAGTATGTTATATATAATGCAAATAATACAGGTATACATTTGTCAGGGTTCATCCAGTTCCCTGTTAGTTAGACGTTGCTTTTGTGAATATTTTGCCTTTCAGCATTTTTTCTTTGTCACTTACACAGCTGCAAATCAGCAGCATCTGGTGGAGGAAATCAGTTACCCCAGCTCAGTGTACAAATGAGACTAGAGTCAAGAGGGAATGCTCTGGCTTGCACACATGACAAATTGGTGGAAACTTTTTTGTTTGTTTGTTTGTTTTTTAAAGATTCATTAGATTAATTCATAAAATAGTTTGTCATGAAAATGTTATGTGTACTTTTTGATCATAAAATCTTGACTTACAGCCACCAGTCAAAGCAGAGTCCTGACATTGAACAATTCACTTTAAATTAAACTTCATTAAATGTAAAAATAATAATAATCATAATAATCAATCAAATACATTTGCTGGCCTGAATCATGTCCTCAAATTAAAATTTTAATGGCAGCACTTGGGGGCAGATGGATGCAGATTAAACAAATATGACCAAAAGAGGACTCTTGATGAAACAAACAAGCATTATGACAAAACTATTGAAATGAAAATAAAACCTCACTGACTTCTCTGTCTTAAACCAAAAAAGCAGCCAAGACAGCACACCTGATGACATCAGAGTTTTTAAAAAATTACAGTGGTAATTTTTCAGCAGAGAAGAAAAAAACATAGTTAATATTAATCAAGGTGCCGCTTTTATTCTGAAATATTCGAACGGAAGTGCCATTGTTGTTGCCTTTTTGGCAGCACAGATTAGCGCATGCGCATCCATGTGACAGCGGCCGGTTGTATTTAGTCAGAGACAGCTGTGGTACCGATCAGAGGCCAATTCATCACCTTATCTTCATCTACAGCAGCTTTCTGCACAGATTTCTGGACATTAACTAAGTTATTCTGGGACTGCCAACGTCAGTCAAGACAAACAGGCAAGGAAAACCAAAGCATTTTGATGACAAAGGTAAGATTTCATCTTGTGAGTCCGACCCTAGCTCAGCTAACGTTAGCCTAATTTAGCCAGTACGCTAATGGCGTTATTGTCATTTAATAGTGGTTGTAAGTGTGTGTTTGTTGGGGAGGAATTATGCTGTCAGTGTTTTATAAAATATTATCTGAATATAAACCGCTTCTCCAGCTCTGATAACAAGGGACATCGATGAGAAACTGAGCGGACGGAGTGACAGTGCGACAATAAAAGCTGAAATTTAATATCTTGAATATAATTGCTTTTTTGTGTGAGTCTTTTCTGACAGAGCATAATTGTGTAGTGGCACATTTAGTAGTGAAAGTTGGTGGGGAAATTACAGCACATCTTCTGTTGCTTAAGAGGCATAAACTTGTCTCATATATAACTTGCATGGTCTATTTGCCATAGAGTTATTTGACTGTAATTTTGACAACAATACCATTTATAACCTTATAAGTAAATCATATTGAATTATTCGGTAGCATTGAAATTAGTTGATTAATCAGTTAACAGAACATTAATCAGCAGCAACATTTATAATCACTCAGATGATTAGTAAACTTTTAAAGCAGTAATGAAGTTTTAATATGGCATCAGGAAACTCTAATTGGCATTTGATTAATCAGATAATAATTGCAATCGTCAGATTAATCAATAATGACAGAAATAACTGTCAGTTGTAGCCTTGCTTTGGGGATTTAGCTGTTCATCAGGCCATTAAAGAGCTTAAAGACTTTACTTTGTCCATTTATCATTTATAACATTTTATTCAGTAATGATTAAACAGTTGTAAAATATTTATTATTGGCAGCTCTGCTCTCACTGTTCCTGAAAGTTTTTTTTCAGACTCCGCTCAATATTTCTCTGTCTAGACAAAGCCTGACATAGCCTGTGAAATTGTTGAAATCCTGCTTCACCATAGATGTTAATGGGGTTGTGTTTGTTTTGCAGCAGACTGATAGGAGATGTGTGCTGCTGTGTATGTCCTGTCGACGGTAACGGGCTACGTGCTCACCTCTGCCCTGCTGCTGAAATGCCCAAATCTTTTGCACCGGAGAAAGCGAGAGACTTTCCTCAGCAGACACATCTCCCACCGCGGAGGTGAGTCAGAGGCATTCACAATAGTGCAGGTTTAAAGAAAACACTGTACCACGCTTAGTATTTCCTTTTTGCATTGCAGGGGCAGGCGAAAACCTGGAAAACACCATGGCAGCTTTCAAGCAGTGAGTTGAGGCCTTAGTAATGATGACAAAGCTGCTTATTTGATTCCTGCAGCATGTCTGTGTGAAACATAACTGGTTTGTGCTTATGATTGTGGTCAGTGTGTGTCAACTGAGCTCAGTGGTGTTCAGTTTGTGACCATTGTTTGTCTGTCTTTGTCTATTTAGCCATATGTCAACATACAGGCAGCCATGCCTTAGATCACTGGACATGTCAGAGGCTTAGATGAAACACTGCTGTTATTTCTGATTGATTTATTAATGGAGTGTGAAGTGGTCTGGTTTATGATTTTACCGAGTGTGTGTATGTGCTGTGTTTCATACTGTCACTGTTGGTTAACCGCAGCAACCGTAGTGGCAAGATTAACGCTAAAAGTTAATGGGGTTTTCCAGGTATTGTGATAAATACAGTGTGTGTGCTGCGTGTCGGTTCATGCAGCGCTGTGGATCTCGGCACAGACATGCTGGAGCTGGACTGCCACCTGACGAAAGATGAACAGGTAGTGGTTTCACATGATGCCAACTTAAGGAGGGCCACTGGCATCAACGCCCAAATCTCCGATATGGCCTACGCTGTGAGTTGCTGCTCTGAAACGTGTCTTTGGTCATTCCATCTCCATATCTGACTGAGAAACAACTGCCCTTGTAATATTTAAAATCTCCCTGCAAGCTCAAAACTATTTGGGTTAAAAGCCTGAAACTGGGAACTAGATTTGTGTAACTGAAGGAACAGCGTTGATGGATCATGTGAGTTGATCAGGTGAGGTCCATACCAAGTCACCTGATTATGTCACATGATGACCTTTTGTGTGATCCAGGAGAAATTCTTGGTCAGTTGCTGCTCACTTAGGATCTCTGTGCTTTTCTGTTATACATATCTTTGCTGGTTTACACCAGTGGTAGGCAAGTAGTGGCTTGTGGGCCAAATCCAACCCTCTTATAAAAATATTTGGTCTCGCAACAAAAGAAGTTTGAAGTTTCTGCTTGTAATAGTTTGCATCACAGCTCTTCTCATGAATCTACTGTGGGTATATACAAAGCTTACGTAAATCCCAATAATGATGACCTTCTAACATAGTTCATGATTTGCATTTCAAAAACAAATGGACAGCAGAAATTGCCTGCTACCTTAAAAAGGCAACAACATTAACAGCAGCACTTTAATCCAACCATTAATGAAGCAGGCTGCTGTCATGTTTGAGTCACATCTTGCCAAATGAGTATTAAATGTAGTGCTGTGGCTCCGTTAGCCCCCAGTTACTAATGGAGAATACATCTGCATTCAAATACAGTCCCAAAACAAATGCAAGTGGAATAAAATACTCATGCAGTGCAGAAGATGCCTGCATCTCCACTGCTTGTAAAACTGATGCTCCACTGAACAATGCTGAAAAAACTGGGCCATGGTTGAACCTAATAGCTGACCCCTAGTCTAAATTCTTAATGTGTAATGAAACAAAGATGCTTGTTTCCCCAAGAAGCTTTACAAAGTCCACCTCCAGTATTTGTGTGTGGGGGGGTCAGAGAGCAGAACAACACGCATTATACTGATAAATGCTAAATAATTTGATAGCAAAATGATATTCATAGAACTGAGGTGGGTTCACGGTTCAAATAGGCTTTGGCCTTGGTGCAGAAGACACAGGGGTCCTTCACACAGATCATGCTTTACTATGTGCTTGCGGCCTCCTGTCTCATATCAGTGTTGTCAGTATGCAAAACTGCAACCCCTCAGTCAACCTTAATGTCTGCACCTGCCTGGCTCTACAGACTCTGGCTGGGCTGTAATTCAGGTTTGATAACCACTGACTTTGCTGTGTGCTCCTACAGGGCTGCCTCCCATATCTCTGCAAGCTGGGTGTAACTTTTTCCAGAGGTGAGCATCACATACCGCAGCCAGTGTGGATTACTATAAAATGCCTACCCATAAAACAATAAACAATAAACACAGCTGGAATATATTTCAGTTTAATCTAGAAGCTGACTGTGTTTCTTGACTGTCTGCAGGTGTTTCTGCGAGAGGAGAGAGGACAAGCGTATCCCTCTCCTCAGGGACGTTTTGATGCCTTTCCTAATACCCCTGTCCTTGTTGACATCAAGGTCAGCAATAGCCACTCATCAAGAAGGTCTGTTTTTCTGGGTTTTCTATTTGGTACTTTAACCTTCTTAGTGGTTACCTCCAGTGTAGAAAGCGGTTTTAGTAAGTGAGCAGATAAACAAAAAGTGTACCTTTTGTAGCTTTAAGGACTGTCTGCTCTTAAATAACCAAAATCACAAAATAAAACTTTTCAATCCTTGCAGGTCTCTAGACTGGTTGTTAAGTACCTGACAGAGAGCATCTGACCCAATGATGTAGAATAGCATAGCAACAGATGTCAAGAGTGTTACAAAGGGTACTTTTATATAGGATGTGGCCTTATTTTATGGTGTCTGGATGTAAGAGACTGACCCAATTTATTTGTTATTATTTACTTGTCAGGATAAATTCACATTTAGTCCAATAATTTCCTGATGATCACCACTGATAACAAGTACAATGTGCCATTGGTGCCATTCCCAATCACATGAATGGCTAGATCCTGATTATATGTTTGTGTTTGGAACCCTAGAATTTAGTGTTGTTCAGTTTTCCCAGAGTATTGCAGCCTGTTGGGTCTCTTCTACACTGTGCCTTTATTTCCCTCAAGGGTGGTTTCTAGAGATCCCTTTCCTCCATTATCACAAAGTGGTTTACATGAGGTAAGAAGTGAGTAAGGATCCATGTAAGGCTTCTGGAAAAGTAGCATTATGCTGTACAGACTCTGGAACAAATTTCTACTAGGCCGCAGCGAGGAGGTCAGGAGGCTCTGGGCCCAGAGTCTCTGTTTGAGAGTGACTAAATGTTTTGTTGGGAAATCACTCAAATGACTGAACAAAATGACAACAAAAAGGACCACAGAGCGGATCACAAAAAGCAAAGACAACATAAAAGTGCAACCACCACAAGAGATGCAAACCACCAAAAACAGACAAAATAAATCCAAAGAGGCCTGGCTACCACAGAGATGTAAGCGAGACGCAAAACATTCACAAAGGGTCTCTGTTTGAATCTGTGGATCTTGCTCTCATGCAGAGGCTTGGGTTTTACATGTCTGTACTAGGTATAGTCTCATTATTTGTCCATAGTTTGGCTGCGGCATGGTCAGATACAAGTCCTCTGGTTCTATTTGTCAGTAGATACAACAGTAACACTGCACTACACCAGAGGTGATCAGTATCAGTCTACAAGCGCACAACATGTGATAGCAGTCGGTCAGAGGTTTAGGGCTGTTTTACAGGGGTATGTTTTTTTTTTTCGTCTATTTACTTTGGCAAGTCCTATTATTTGGCTCAAGCTCATTTCAAAATGGTCTATATGACCAAGTGTAGCAGGTTTTAGTGGGTCACAGCAGGATCAATCTATAATCTTGTTCCAAAGACATAAACATGAACAAACCTGCTGTTCATTTGAAGGAGCTGACCAAAGTGATAGAGGCAGCATGTCTCAGGAAAACAAAAACAGTGTCACAAATCACTAGATTAAAACCCTACCTACCTAAAAAGGTTCAACAGACTTTGGCAACGTTTTTTAGCTGCGGCTTATTAATCAACCGTTTTTAATTTCTCCTAATGCTACAAACATGTTACTTAAATGATGACCCTCTCTTGCCGATGAACAGTGTGTAAATTGAGTTTTAATATTACATTTATAAACCTTGGACATAAGTAGAACAAAAGTATTTTCTGAAATTTCCAGACTTATGTGGCGTTCATTGTAGTCAGACACCACCATCATCAGATGCAGACAAATCTTGGGACAGGAGACAGGAGGGGTTTCTGAAGTTCTGTATTTAACTATACACAGATGACCACAAGATGTGATTTAGAAAGCCTAGAATTTCCAGAATATGGAACTTGTGCTAGATTGATTATTAATGTGATTGTCTTCCTTAAATCAAAACTTATATTAAGATTTTACTCTGTTTTTCTTTAAAA
Organism: Lates japonicus; assembly: GCA_033238685.1. Taxonomy (NCBI): domain Eukaryota; kingdom Metazoa; phylum Chordata; class Actinopteri; family Centropomidae; genus Lates; species Lates japonicus. The sequence continues at coordinate 4,020,176 of BRZM01000029.1, read as the reverse complement.
TCTTTAATTCGGAGAAACGCCGTATTTATTCAGATGCACCCACCTCACTTTGTGTATGTCCTCTCTGTCGGTTATCTGGGCCTGTGCTGTTTGAAAGATGATCTCACTCCTAATTAAGTCATTAAAACATTCCACCCCTTTTGCCTGCAGGGTGAGTAAGTGGATCATAAGGATCAAGGTCACAAACCCAGATATACATGATGAACATTCGCTAGGATTAAGTGATTGCCTTTGTACACTTCTGTTGTCCTATAGTATTTATGTCACTAAATGGTTGCTTAATGCAAATTTTGCTCAAACATATTGCACTGTTGTTAATACGTGCATGGATCATCAATCATTGTGTTACGAATATTATTATGTGATTAGAATCTTTGTTTCGCGTGTTGCGTGCATTTCTCCCAGCCCATCACATTTCACGATCTGTTTTAGTTAATGATTTCCTTTGTTTCCTAGAATGAACTAGCACTCCCTAGAATGTGTCTTCAACATTTCTTTTAGCTGTTTATCCTGAGTAAATTTAGCTGTATGTTGTTATTTTGCATATAATAGAACCTGTACAAATTACTAAAAGCGATGCACCAAAACTTCTTTATTTTCTGTGTGATTGTGCAGACTAAAGGATCCTGACAGACTAACAAGGTCAAGCGGTTCATCACCTGGCTGGCAGACCATCGTCACTCATTTGTCTTCTTTATTTTAATTCCAGTGGCTCAATCTGGTTTATAAAATAATGGTTTGTACATAATATGCCCTGGGAGCGTCAGGCTTTTTAATCCACCTCAGCTTGTGTTTTTCCTTTTATTTCCCTCCCTCGATCACTTGCTCCTTTTATTTTACTGCGAGTGCCAATGGTTGTGCTATGGATGCTGCTCTCATACTGTACATTACTGCATGACCATAGTTAATACAAAACCTTTACAATTTCTACAACTACACTTCCCTTTTACCTTTTGCTACACTTTTGGTTTCTCCTGCTGATGAGTGTTGTTTTACTCTGCAGTTTGCTGATGAGAAAGCTCCTATTTCAGCAGCATCACCTGCCCGGGAATACAGAGTAAAACTGCTGCTGTGGACCCTCTATAGTTGTCCTCATCAATTTATTGTAGTATGTCAGTTCTAGTTTGTTTACATTGTAGTCTGTTGTGTATCAGTGTTGACATGAATGTAGTGGAAGAAATAGATACATAGATCTGTGTCAAAGGCTAAGTCACTTTCCTAGATTATCTACCTGAATGACTGGAAACTTTCCACCCGTATGAAATATTGTCTGGGGGCCTGTCCTGGCTGAGGCTGTTTGTTGTAGCTGCACTGTGCTTAAAAGCGGTTACTGGCAAATGTCAGCGGTTCCTGAAGTTCAAAATAGGCCAGGTGGCGGCTAACACTTGTATTAAAAAGTACAGGAGCATTCTTGACTCCTCTGCTGTATGTTGTCTTAACTTCTTCAAGTCCTGCATCTGGTTTCAGGTGTACATTTGGGTGCTGAATATGGCGGGCGACACCAGAGACATTAGGCTTGGGAGCCACAGGAGTTATTGGTTACCACCAAGCTTAAAGACTTCATGGACAAAAGAATGCATGTCTAGCTCCAGTGACCTGCCAAAATCTACCTCACACGCCTTTTTACACAAGCGCACACACACTAGTGATTATCCTTCTTCCCTGACTGACCTGTTAGCCCCAGCAACATGCACTTTTACTGCCGCATTCCAGCAGGGTAGGTGGGCTGTAGGTTCAAGGTAATGCCCAATTGTAGATCAGTGAAAAGACTTGATCATTAAAGCCACCGTTCATCTCGATGTTCAGCGAAGTTAATTATGGCGAGTTAATTATGACTCGTGGCTGCCAAAGGCTGCTGCTGCTCAGCAAGTTACTTTTGACGCTAACGCTTTCAAAGTATATCTGTGGATAGGACAAAGTCTTATCAGTCTTAGAAGTTCTGCTTAGTTAATGGCTTTTGACTTGAAAGTATTTTTTAAGTTCTACCAATTTGGTTGGGGAGATATTTTTTATATGTACTTGAATGCAGACAAAGCAAAAAACTTGTCATAAACAACAGAATTTTGGTACAAAGTCCTCAGCTCTACTGGTTTAGTATCAAATGAACAGTGTGAGGAGACTGAGGTCAAAATATTTACATTAAGTTTGAACACAAGAGTAAATTCAGTTTTAACTGTGGATTGTTCTATAAAAAAACACTGTTTTTATATATTTGGCCTCTTTACAAAGCCAATGGGTTGTATATTTGCGTGAATTACATGGTTGTACATTTATGTGTAGCTGCTTGGTGTCTAGACTTTTTTTTCTGGAATCAGATGGGTGACTGATTTATTTACTTCTCGATGGAATAGACACAGAGAGAAATTTTACTAAAATAAGCGACTTAATTTAAACCTTCCTTTAATGTAAAGGGTGGTACCTTTTCACCAGTTTTAATATGACTATCAACAGCATTGAACTGTATTTAAAATATGAACACTTGCAGGCTTTAAAGTGGACTGGAAACACAGTAGAGGCACTGATAGATGTTGATTGATTGCTGTGCTGTCGTTTCAAACTGAAATTTATTGAGCCAGAGGCTGATGAGCAATTCCTGTTGTAGGTGTCACAGTTTGAACGTATGAGGTGTGGGATTATCCATACCACTGGCATTCTCTGTTTAACTGACCACACAGTGAGGTCAGTAATAGATATGATATTGGGCTGAATGCTGCATATTTGTTTGGTATTTTACAGTCAAAGTGGTGGAGTTTTAAATTACTTGATTTTGTTGTCTGTCATTTTGTATTAAATAAAATCTGCACAGGTGTAAATCTGATGTCTTGAGTATTTACATTGTTTGAAAACACCTTGAGAGAGGCGTGTTATCTACCAATCGTGTACAGATCTTACTTTAATGAATATACTCCACAATATTTTTGATTACTAGCCTGTACGTGGTGAGTGTACATTTTCTTTGCATGCATCAAATGAATTTTTGATAATCTATTTGTGTTTGAATATGTTGGCCAGGTTTAATGCAGAACCAATTATTATTGGGACCTGGCTGCTTGGGCCCATCAAATGCCTTATCCCACACACTGTATGATAAGATAATCCTTTTATCCACGGTGGAAATTCATGAAAAAGAGCATTTTATCAATATCAATAAAACCTATGAAAATATATTGTCATATGTGGTGTGTGTATAATAGAACAGCTTTGCTTGTTGTTTATATATATTTGCCAATTTGTACAGATATTTTGTGGTTCTTGGGTATGTTGAAGATTGGTAAACGCCTGCAGACTGACAACAGGTGGCGCTGTAGACTACAGAGGATTTAAGTTTCCCCAACCGGAAAAGGTTACTGATGCTGGACATATTTTGTTATCCGAGAATCATCCCCAAAAGACTGTTTTCCTCCTCCTTTTTTACAAGAACAGGTGAGATCAGCGTACTTCTCACGTGCTTGAAGTTCTTAGATAAAACAACACTCCTGGGTATGGCGTGCTTTCTAGAGTTCAGTGAAAAAAATGTGAGAATCAAGTGATCTAATTGGTGCCGCTACCGTCATTAATAAGCGCAGTGTTACTGCGCACTATCAGTTTGCACGGTTGCCTGACGCAGCCATCATATTCATTAAGTCAACAGTGTAGATTTATTTTTTTACCAAAGGTTGTCAAGATGGTTCGCCTCCTTCAGACCGTGCGATCATGACTTGTCGTGTTATCGGTTGATTTTTTAACGCAATTTGTACATGAGTAGGGCTGAATAAGTCACCACGGACAGTGATTTAACTACGTTAAACGTTACTACACCATGTTAGCAGAAAAAACATGTTTGATCGTTCTGCGTTAAGCTAGCTTCTACGAGTAAAACTTGAAAAAAACCTCTATGTAAAGTGGAAATAGGCACAACTGCATAAATTAGCCACATAAGTTAAAAAAAACTATCGCTAGGAATCAAATAAAAGTTTAAATTATTGCTCAAAACTAGACGCAAAGAAAAGAGTCAAACCTGTCGCATAGTTGCATTGAGCATGCGCAGCGTGGTGTTGGACTGCATTAGCTTCTAAATATTTCTAGGGTGCAACGGTAAACGTAACCGATTTCAGAATCACCGTTAAACGTCTAAACAGAACATATGAAAAAGCAGACATGAGGCAGAGACTGACTATTGTCCTGTTAATAAAAGAATCCATGCAGGTGGTATAACGGTTTGCTTGCGAACACGGAAGTAGGTGAGGTGGGTCATCTCGCTCCGGCTAGCTGTTCCTTGCTCACCTCTGCCTCTAAACTCTGCTGGGCATCGCTGCGCGTCAAACCTTGTTGCGTCTCTGCAAGACTTGCCAGGGCCGGAGAGAGGAAAATTTGCCTGGGAAGGAATGCGAGACGGGGTTTGGATAGCACCGAGGAAAACCGAGGAGGTGCGACATTTTCTAGAGCTACGTGGAGATCCGCATTTTCTTTCCTTCAAAAGGTAAAATAATTTCCCTACGTTAGCCCCTATATATACTTTATTTATTACGCACATTTTCATATCTGTGGAGCTCATTAGGTGATCATATACACCTGCAGTACTTTTCTTTATTCGACGCTTTTAACATTGACAGCATGATGCATATAGCAGAATTATTTCAAAGACAAGGATTCGTGGTTTTGTATCCTGCCAACGCGCATCAGATCATTATCGCTCCTCCTTGGACTTATGTTTTCTACTCCGTGGATGGGATTGCAGTCTACTCCATGGTGAACTCTGGTGCTTTGTGGTTGTGTGGACGCATGCTGTTGTTGTGTGGTAGCCGTCCTGCATATGCGCCATCATCCGCGTGCGCGGCAGTGGTCGTGCACGTCGGCGGCAATCGGTGCGGGTTGTCGTAATAGGCATGTGATGATAAACTCGGCGGCAATCACCCCAGATTCTCATCGATCTGCCGATGTCATGCAGATGTTAGGCTTGTCGAAGCGGGTGGTGTGTGCGTACGCGTGCGCGCTATGATATGTGTTTGTTGCTGAGCGAGGGCATCTATCTATGCTCTGTGTGGTGGCTGAAGTTCTACCCCCAGATAATTACGCCACTGCCTGACCTGAATTCATCCCAATAATATGAAATGTAAATAATGCAAAACATCAAAAGCCGCGTGTTTCTGCGCGTTTTTGATGTTACACACCTAGATGATGTAACCTGTCCTCTGCCGTCCTGTATAAGTCAGTGACGGGTAGAAAGCGAATTGAAATGCTGACACCCCTCCCAAATAATAAAAAACATCACAAAATACAGCACCGTGCGAGTTCACAGTGTCAGTTCAAAACAGACACACTTATCAAGTCACGACCCATAACCACTCTTTGCGATCTGCTTTCATCACGAGCGTGCGTGCAGATAGTTAATGATCATGGGGTGTGCGGTGTCGAATCTTGAATTCAGAGAGTTGCGGGCCTTGATATACAGACAGGACTTGTCGTGAAGCAAAGTTGTACTGTGTGTTGTGTGCCTACAGGTGCTCAGCCTCTGAAAGATGCACACCGTAGATTGGTTAAGTGTGAGTTACAGCCACAATGAAGGGCAGATAATGAGCATTCCAAGTGTGTTTCTGGATCAAATCTAGCCGGCACCTGAAACAGTCAGCATCTGTAAACTGCCTGCCTCTTTGTGCAGAAGTAGAAGAGGTACAAATAAAATATAGTAGCAGACACACACACACACACAGACACACCTGGGATGCAGAAACGCCGCCTCATCAGTGGTTGATGAGGGGAGGCAGAGGTTTTTCTCCTCTTCTAGTCAGTGATGTCATGCTGCTGTATGCTGTTGATTATATTTTAAGATGGAAGGCAGAGTGCCATGAAAGAAAGTACACTAAGTACGAAATGCGTGTCGATTTTGGCTCGTGGGCGAAATCGGGACACAACTCATATTCATTGTGAGGGCCCTCCTCCTTTCTCTTGTCTTTCTCTATTCATTAGCTAACTCCCGTCCCTAGCCCGACTCTCATCATCTCCCCCACCTCCTCCATTATCTTCCTCCTCTCTGTCTGCCTGCTCCTGATCATTGTCAGAAGCTTGGCATCAGCAGCGGCAGCATGGTGCGTTACATAACAAAAGTTTTTGTTGGGATACAAGGCCCTTTTGGCTGGTAAGGACTCGTGGCACGTGGCACAGCAGTGACACTTGAAATGAATGGACGGCAGGCCCCGGCCTCGGCGGTAGTAGAGGACCAGTGAATAGCCAGAGAAAAATGACATACAAGACGCAGGGTGTGAGAGACAGATGGGAGGCGCCAGTGGACAGGCTGAGAGATAAGCTGATAAAAGAGGACCAAACACAAAGACACACACTGAGGTTACATAGACAGTCTTCACCCTGGCCCGTATCGAGTTCGGTAACATTTTTCTGCTGTAGACCTGTCTGGAGCCCTGCGATCGGTTTCTCAGTCATCGATCATTTAATTTGTTCTCCTCTCAAAGGGGTTTTTTAGTTACCGTGCTTTCGGTTGATCTTTACGTCATCACTTTACAAGCCCAACGTCAACATCCTTGTTCCCACAAACAATGTTGCCTTGCCAAAATGGTTTCAAGCATGTCCACCACAAGATGGGTGTTGTCCTCTTCTTGAAACTGATGAAGTACAAAATGTCAAACGTCATAGTCCTCCCTCACGTTAATTGGGACTAAATGCCTGTGTCTGAGAGCTTTTTCTTCGAGTGTATAATTCTCTCTCCTTAAATTATGAACTAGACAAACTAAAATAAACTTTTAATGACTGTTACTCACTCATTTATACAGGGTCAAAGAAATATCATGGCCAATCAGTGGGATTTATACCTACTAAAATTAAGCCCTGACCTCCCCTGATGCTAAAAATAATAAGTAATAGTTTGGATAATTATTTGATCTATAAAATGTCAGGAAAAGTGGATAAATGCTTGTAAAGAGTTACAGGAAGCCTGAGCTCTGTCCACTATAATCAAAACCCACTAATATTCAACTGGGAAAACATGTTGTCATTCCTCACTAACTGGTGGTTGGCATTTCTCTCTTGAAGCGACTTTAATACTCAATTTAATATCAGAATAGTTTCTAGTTAATTTCTCTGTCAGTCAACCTAATTGCGCAGTCAATCAATACATTACTGGCGTAGCCCTCCAAAGTTGTATCAGTGTTCGGCATCTACAGCTGCTGACCTTACTGGCACACTGTTGTTTGGGCTGTTGTGATGATTCTTCAGAGGCGACAGCAGATAATACACAGAGAGCTCCACATGGATTATGTATGACCTGGCAGGAAGATGTATACGATGCGATACTATAATCCTGCTTCTGCTGACTATCCCATACTAATAAAAGGGCACATTAAGCGCATCATGGGATTCTTTTCGTTAACATGCTGGCGGCTAACTATTCATGAAACCTGCAGCGCCCGTGTAGGTAAACATCTTGTCTGTCTCGTCTGGCTTCCAGCTGTGATGGAGCGTCACGTTTACAATTTAGACATTAATCTGGTCCTTTTGCTTGCTTAAACACAGCGGTTGAGGCTTAAAAGAAGAAGCAAATTTAATGTAATTAAATTGAAGCTCAAGTTGAAGCTATATTTAACTAGATTACCTCCAGTACCTAAGACTAATTACTTACTTTAATCCTGCTGCAAATTTGATATCAAGTATGGATTAGCATAGGACTGGGAAGTGACAGTGTTACATTGTTGACTGATACGTCGATTATCTAACAGCCTGCAAAAGGCGCTTGGGAAAATGGTTAAAACATCCTTCACAATTTCCTTAAGCTCAAAGTGATGTCTTCGTCTTGTTTTGTCTGACCAACGGTACAAAACCCAAATGCTCAGTTTGCGACGTCTTCACGGTTGAAGCTGGAGACCAAAGACATTTCAAATTTAAAATTTTTTCAGCTATAGTTACATTCTTGTAACAATACAACTGTCTAAATATAAATATATTAAGTAGAAGGGTTTCTGAATATAGATCACGTATCAATGAGTGTTCATTCAAGGACGGATGCTTCCTTGTCCTCAATCCTGAAATAGCCGAGAGGATAAAAGCATGCTTTGGTTAAACATCAGTCTGTATGTGTGTTAGGGTGTGTGTGTGTGTGTCTGGGTCAGCTCTGACAGCTGTACTGGCGTCTTTGTGCCCCAATCCGCGCTGGGATCGGGTGGAAGGAGAAAAGCAAAGGGCGTCTCTCTGCCTTATTATTTATATCCCCCAGTCCTTCCCATCAGCACTAGACGCTGTCAGCCTCCGTCCGACACTAAAAACAATCATATTGCAGTAAAGTAAAGAGCCGCTCTCTCTCTTTCCCCTCTCTCTCTCTCTCTGTTGTTTGTCCTGAACTCACAGAGGCCTCATGCTCCCATTCAGTATTTTATTAAGTTTTTCCAGATGGTTCAGTAAAGACAGACAGGAAGAGACGAAAGGGACAACTTATATTGTAGAAGGTGATGAAACAACACATAAAAGTTTTAGCAGAATTTTTATATATGGACTCATAGTCTTGTAAACTACAAAAATGCAATAGTTGTTTTGGTTAGAAAAGTTTGTGTTTTTGTATTAATTTAAATGAGAGAGAGTAGTAGATGAAATAGACAGACAATAAAAACTGCATATGTGTTTATTGAGGCTCCTCAGCGACTTTATGAAAACTTACTGGGGATAAAACTGAATTAAATCCTGTGACTGATGGGATGTGTTGCCTTTATAGCTACAGTGCACAATCACCAATTAAAGTTACATTAAACCATAAAACCACAAAAGACTAAGACTGCACCACAAGGTCCTGTACAGTTAGTCAAAACACTTCTGCCTCTGGCCTCAAGCCTTTAGGATGGGTTCCCAGGCCGACATTTAATCTTCTCAGTCACCAGGGCATACCAGCAAGTATTTTGGGGCTAGGTCTATTTACTGGATATCATGGAAGGCATAGCCACGATCCTCACAGTTGTGCTAGGCTAAGCAGATTATCTCTGCAGCCTCGTAGACTCAAACACAGAATGTAGGCTGGCCTCGCTGCCTGTGTGCACTAGAAGGCCAGCATTCAACTGGGTCAGGCAGAATGGAGACAGCTGGATGAGGCGGTACCTGCAGCTGTGACCAGTTACCGAGATATAAAACTGGAGAAGCAGGAAGTGCTCACACTTGGGATGTTGGTATTTTAGTTTTAAACAAGACAAAGGGTCACAATATACGCATCTCTATGAGGCCAGACTGCAAGCTCACCTGTGCTAAAATACTAACATGGTGATTTATGGCAGAATTATAGTAACATATTAATACCACCGTAATCCAGGAAACCAGTGATTGCCCATGTATGTTGTGCGGGTGTGTGTGCTGTGGCATGCCTGTAAAGACAGAGCTGAACAGCTATCTGCCACTATTTGGAGAAAGAGAGTCCAATGAAGGACACCTCCATATAGCTTCAAATGACCAGGTGGGGATAACATATGCTATAAAATGATCAGGTCTTTTGGTCTAGTTCTAGATTAATTGACATTGCTTATCAGCGCAATCTATTGGACAGCAACCAGTGAAGACAGCTTCAGTGTCCTTAGTCACTGCCCATTTTGTGAAAGAAGGTGGTGCAACAAGAACATAAAGTATGGCTAACTCCAACTGTAAGTATCTGCCAACCTTATGCTTTGGGTTAATTGTTACCAGGTTCGTTCTCATTAATTAGCAAGACAAAAGTTAAATATTGCCCCCAAAAAAACACTTAATACAGATTACCAATATATTTCATCCAATGGCACATAATGTTTACCATGTGCCATGCTAGTTTGAGAACCTGGTGATGGCTCTGGAGATGAACAATCAGGGTTTCAAAGTCATTATAATTCATCCTGATGGGGCATGAATGTCTGCACCGATTCATGGCAATTCATCCAACAGTTGTTGAGATATTTCAGTCTATGCCGTGGGAGGCTGGGCGCCTTAAGCTAAAACATCAAATAGTTCCTTTTTGTCTATTCCTGTTTTGATGGCACGACTGTTCTCTTGATTGTCTGAGACGATTCCTGACCACTTATTAGATGTGGTGGTTTCCTGTGTAGAAGCCTATTTCCATATTTGAATGAATAATAGTCAACATCCTTCAGGTATGACAAATGAAATGTGAAATTCAGTGACATGACTAGGACACAGGCTTGTAATAATAAGACGTCTCATCATTATAGCTTTCTCTTGTTTTAAGAGTTTCACAGATGCAAGCAGGTTGGTGAATTCTCTAATGCCACAGAGCAGACTGTATTCCCATCAGCAATTATACACCCTGTGGCTCAGTTTGCATCATCAGCCTCAAGAAGCAGCTGTTACATACATGTAACCATTAGCTGCTGTTTTTTGTTTTCTTCATCAGGTGTTGTGCTCGGCCCACACGCCCACCACAGCCCTCACCTGTGTTGCAGTGCTTCCCTTAATGAGCCCGACCTGGGCTGGCAGTCCCTTCTTGCACGCCCATAGCCCCGCCCATGAGTCAGAATAGCGCGCTCAAGACTTTCAAGCGTACCTGCCGAGCTGCCACGAACCTACAGCTGCATCCACTGTGAGCTCACCTGGCCAGCCACAGCGAGCTCATCTCCAAAGGTAACTTGGCCTTGGTGGCAGCCCTCTGCTCCAGTGGCTTGTCTCGTCTTACCAGCAGCGGTTGCTCCTGGAAACCATCAGGACAGTACTTACATTTCAGGCGCTAATTGTACACTGAAAACCGAGGCCTCTTGTTCACAGAGGTGTTTTATATTTTGTTTATTTTTGTCTCTTTAATTTATAACACAATTATTACGGAATGCAATGTACGAGGTTATGCAATTAAAAGGACAAGTGTTGAAAGAAGATTTAAGAGGAAGAATGGATGAGGTACAAAAATGAAGCAGCAGGCTGAACACCACCTTATGTCTGTGTCAGCTACCTACCTGTTATATGGATGGATTATATTATAAGCTGGTTAGTAGGTGGATTATGAATACATTATCACTTTTGCAAGTTATGGGCTCACATCACCTGTACCTTCTGCCTGGCAAGTAACCTGAGCGCTCTAGATAAATCTAGTTAATGTCTCTTCAATATAGCTTTTGTGCTGTGGAGAATATAGCCTGCGTTGGTACTGGTTAAACTACTTGGCATAGTCACCCGTGATGTTACAATAGTATTGTATTTGGTAGGCAACTTCTACGCCAATTTAAAGTAGATAAAATAGTTTGTATACAGGTTTTAAATAAGAACCTCTGTTTAAGTAAAGGCCTGTCTCAAATCAGCATGGGTAGTTTATAAAGAGAAACCAAACCAGGGCTCTTATTTGGTGAAGCGATGTGGCACCATAACAGCATATAACTCTCTATCTTTTATGAGTTATTACACACACTGTGAAAAGAGACAGATTCTTGTGCAGCCTTGCAATTTTTGTCTCATCTTGTCTGTGCAGTCGTTCCAGGGCAGCCAGGCAGAGCCTACCTGTTCAACTCAGGTATGGAGTAAACACCTCTCTTGTGCATTTCAGAAATGGCTGACTTTATGTGTTAGAAAATCATACTAGACACACAGGAGACCATTAAGCCCTGCTGTTGTTTTGAGGCTCCAGGTGTGGGCAAGGCCAGCCCGTGCCTCAGACACCGTCATTATCAGCTGGTACCAGGTGAAAATTAGGCTGTTTAGTTATACTCCATGACCTGGTGCCCTATCAGTATGCACTGTGTAGTGGGTGTGGTGGTGACTCACTCTGAGCACATCATAGAGTACATGCAGCAGAGCAGCAGGCCACTTTCACACGTTCACTGTTTTTTACACTTTTCTCACTCTGTCTCTGCTTATGTCTCCTTCCCCTCTACTTTCCTCCCCACTGACTTTTTCCCTCTCGGGTGAAGCGTGGTGTGGTACAGAGAGGTTTGCTCCACAGGCCTGCATGCTTGTAGCAGATATCTACTCACGAGAACTACCAAGACGACTCTGGGCTGGAAATACGTAAAGTGTCTTAGCTGATTTGATGCTGCTTTACAAACTGCATCAAGGTTAGCTGATGATAAACTGGGAGGTTACTATTATAGCACATCCCTAATTTTGTTACACCCTAATTATGTTGAACCTCCTCTCCTCTCAGGGTCAATGCAGTACTACCGCTGTGGGGCACTGAATTAATAATTAGATAGACTTCACCCGACGGTTGGAGACAAGAAGGATAGGTCTTAATTGCTCGTATATGACTTGTGAGGTTTTTTATGTTTTGTAGGTGAAAAACATCTTGATCAGGGCTTCGATTTATCATAGTAGGTTTCCCACACTTAAGAGTAAACAGTAGTGGATTTTATAGTTCCTATTGTAGTGGTGATAGACTAGATGTCTACTTCATTTTGTGAAGTGTTAATGATTGTCGTTTATGGTGCAACACTTACAGTGATGTTGACAGCTTCACTGGCTAATATTAGGGCTTGTATATCGAAGTCTCTGTAAAGCTGTGATAGCATGTCACGCGTGTGTATTTAGCACAGATGGTATTTTGGGTCCCTGTCGAGATTGAACAAACAAGATCTACACATCTTGGCTGTCTCCATATACTATGGGCAGAGGCTGTGTGCAGCTGTCACTGGTGAACCCTGTCAGCATGGTGAGAATTTACATTGCAGACGACTGAGCCCTTAAGGTTAACTCACCATACATGTACACACACACACAGTATCCTTGTTGTTTTGACTTCTGAGAAGGGCTCTATTAATGACATCTTTGCCTAACCTCTAACACATGTGTCTCACCTTAAGCCTAGATCTTTAACCTCTCCGCCTAAAATAACCTTTTTTTCCATATGATGCCTAGTAAACACCCCTGGTAAACCGGTGTCAAAAAGTAGGTACTTCTCTGGGTAGTTTCTTCTTGGGACCCCACAAGGCAAAACAGAGGTCACATGCATGCAAGCTCGCAGACATTAGATGGGACCTATTGGAGGCTGCCATTAATATCAGTTGCAGCAGTGTTGATTTTTCTGCACTCGTCAAAGTTCTACTGAGAGTCTTGACCTACTGCACTTCTACACTGAAATCTGATAACATGCATCTGCAGATCTAAACCAAAATAGCCAAAGACAAAACAAAGTGCAAACGCTCCACAGTGAAAAGAACATTTATCGTCCTGCTGTGAGTCTGCAGAAATAAACAGAAGTTGTCATTTTGTTCCATTTGATGGTGTTGTAGCTCACCCGATTGTGTTATCCAAAAGTCTGAGACAGTTTTGGGAGCAAGGAGCTGTGTTAGTACCTATAATGCCTGTGTACAGTGTTTTGCCGGGGTTTAAAAGCATTTTTCACCATAAAACATATTTTTGATATTTAGATATACATACAGTGACCAACGAGAAACAGCTGTTAATCAAATGAATGCTACAATCCTAACACACCTGTTCTATTCTTAAAATAAATTATAGTTGAGCAATAGTGGTTGAACTTTGCACTAAATGCTAATGCTAGCATGCCTAGCGCTTACAATAGCAACTAGCATATATTAGTAGTATTGAAGTAATACTAGCACTAACATCTACTAATTAGGACTAAGACAAAAGCACAGCTAGAGGCAGATGGAAATATCAGTATTTTAACATAGAGTATTAGATTAGCAAGAGTATTAGCCAGTGAAAACTTTCCTTTCATTTAGCCTCGGTGCATCAGGTTTGGATTTTGATCCTTTAGATTTTCCTTCTGCGCTCTTACCAGTTTGCAGTATGTCATTAGCTAGGCTAATACAGCATTTTGTATCATAAGGAAAAACTAATAAACAAGGTTGGTATTGCAGTCATGGTCTAGTTGGCCTGCATAATAGAGCAACCTTATAAACATAAGCCTCTGTGGGCTCAGACTCTGGCTCTAGCTTCCTTATAAATCCATTCATATTTTCAGGGGAATTTTGGATTACACACCTAACAGGAGAAACTCATGTTTCAGCCACACACACAAAATTGAACAGAGACTCTACCTCAGGCTGGTGCAAGGCTCAAACCATGTGGCCTTTGTCTTTTTTTGTAGTGGTTGTAGTGGTTGAGACATGCTCCTGCTAATGGGTATGACAATCCAGTCCAGTCAACAGGTTTTGATTGTGCAGACTCCTCTGCAGTGTTTAGTGACTGATGGTTATATAACCAGCTTCCAAAGAGTAGGGTGAACTGGTGAGCTGAGTCAAGGATTGAAAACACTGTCCTGACAGAATTTTTTTTAATGCTGTGTCTTTCCTACCTTTCCTACTCTGTGAAATAGACACATTATTATTCTCTGTCCATCTATCATCTAGATTAAATCACAAATCTCTGTCTCTCCTGCCCTCTGCCCACCCTCCAGGAACCTTGGCACAGGCAGTCAGAAGTATAAAGGGCAAGTTCATCGCCAGAGCTAGCCCCACATGATCAAGGACAATGGCCAGGACTGAGGACGTGACAGCGGGACCTGACCGCAGTGGTGGAGAGAGGGGAGGGAGGGGAGGGGGAAGGGGGACCAGGTGGCTGGATGGACAGACAAATGGATGGGGAGGAAGGAGGGCAGGGGACAGGGTGGAGTGCATTGTGGTGGGTGAGTGTAGCAGCTTTGGTTTGGCTGGTTACCATTAACCTCTGTAACTCTCTGTCCTCGCCACACCCTCTTGGTGTACACACACACACACACCGCACACACACACAGACGTAGGTTCCCAGACATCCCAGCTTGACAGAGACGGACTAAACAGGCTTGTATACAGCTAGCAGGACTAGGTGACTGACCAGCAATAGAGACAAGAACACAATGTCTCATTCAACGTTGTTTTTAGCTCTTAAAAGGTTGCAACACTCCCCTGTGCCCTCAGGAGACATCCCGTTGTGTGAAGTATCTACCTTGTTTAACAATAATGTTAAAAGCAGTGGTTATCAGGTATTTCAGTGGAAATTTAGCCAAGAAGGAGGCAGTTGTTCAGGCCTGGTCTGGGGTTCCTTTGGCCTTGGTTGAAGAAATGGTGGGCTTCCTCTGTCCCAGCGTGAATAGAGATATAAGATGATTATAGCAATCCAGCTGATTGGGGCCATGCCAGCTGGGCCAGTAATCAAGGCCTGCGCTGAGAGGCTTGTACGGAGGCTAAGCATTAAGCGTTGGGTTGTGGCTGGGGTGTGTGTGTGGGCGGGTGGCTCCTCCTTCGTGGTGGGGAGGGGCGGAGGATCCTGGTCAGTTATACAGTGGCCCCAGTGGCTTCTGGCTTAGGATCCACTCCATCTTGCCAGTGATGCAGCTCAGGCGAGCAGGGTGGGCCGACAGTGAAAGGGAATGCAGGCGGGCCAGCCACCAGCTTGTCCTAAAACCCTCGCGAGGAACTTGCCCTCGCAGCATGGGCAAGCTCCCTAGGTTTATTCATCCCTTAAATGCCGAGTGCATTAAAGTGATCTGCTAGTCCTTCCGTGTCGTCTGGTGTCGGTGGAGGGCGCATTACTGCGTCCACCTTTATTACCCCAGATACAATTATACAACATAAAGTGTGTCTCAGGTGGAAACAACGTTAGTTTGGGATTCCTAATGGTTTACAAGCATTGCCAGGCATCTCTCTGCTGTTGTGAAATTCGATGGGCTGGTAGGGCTGAGGGCGGGGGCAGCTAGTGATCAGTGAGATACCGATACAACTCCTGCTGTCATGCAAATAACAGGCCTCCACATAGTTTGGTTGGAAGAAACAAATGGCCCAATGCAGCTGGTTTCATAGGCCAGGGAAAAGCCACAAATAAAATTTTAAAAAGAACATAAAAAGTAAGTTATTACTTTTACCAAATTCTGATTACGCCACGACACAGAGGTGTGTACTATGAATGCATGTGTATAAAGTATTACCTATCACTTGACTCGTTCAGTCTGGGATGACTGCTGTTAACTGCTGTTACTATGCTAGCCCTCACGAAACGCCGCAGCAAACCTACTGGGCAACATTGTAGGCAATGTGCTAGACAGATATTTACTTATTCTTTTGTCTCTTAATACCAACTCATTCTTTGGGTTTGCCACAGTTTTTGGTCATTTTTCTTTTTCCCTACATCAATTAACTCCTCTCACATCATGGGCGCCCGACACCAGCACCTGGGTGATATTAAACATTAATAGGAAGCATTGTCAGTACCTTGATGCTAACTTTTTCTTTGCTAAGGCCAGGATCCTTCTTATTTAGCACTGGATGTATTTATTCTCTGATGGAAATGTACTATTTTCAAATGAGAGAATCCATTGCTTCCTACATCCTGTGGAAATACACGCGTTAATGCATGCATGATCTAAACTAAGTTTTCTGGCCAGTTTTGTACTTTCGGTCCTCATCACGTTTTGTACAAAACCCAACACATTTGTGTGTAGTAGAGTTGCTGTAATACAACATCTGATCAGTTGCATCCCAGTCTATTTGAGCTGCTTAGAGACCCCTCTGCAGTGCGGAACAAAAGCATCATAGATTAAATGTATGATCCTGGTTTAGAAAGTAAAATTAGTTCCCCGTCACATAGTTTCCTGTGTTACAGAGCATTATCTAAAGTTGCCTGTATGAGTGAGCCTGCTCAAAACTCAAACCCTAAACAGATAACTCAGCCAGTAACACTCAGCTGAGTGCTCAATTAAATGAGCTGTGACTAAACTAGCACAACCAAAAGAACCCACCCATCAGCAATAAGTTGACCAAACAAAAGATTTCATTTTGCTTGGGCAAAGTGTTTATAAAACAAGGGGTGTGTATGGCTAAGTAAGGTTGTGGATAGCCTTTCTCTAGCAGTATATATAATGCATTATATGATTTTGTAAACAAAAAGATCTTAATATACTAGATATATTCTATTTACCTTATTCACCATGAGGGATTACCATTCATGTCAACCTCTGTATTTACAGATTGTAAATAGTGTTAATGTATTATGTTTTATCTATGATCCATATGATGATGAATGAATATGATTTAGGTCATGTCATGCTTTCTCTCTGGTACCCCACATTGGCTGTACGATACTACTTTTTTTTTTACTGAAAATGTTTCCAATTTTAATGTCTTTTGTAAAGGGAGGATGCTGATGTTGACTATATATCTTGGATCTTCATCTGTCACTTTAGCAATATCTGTATGTGGAAGATGGGGTTGCCTTTTCATGTGTGTAACCTTAAGTCTTGATGCTGGGAGTGTTGCCAGCTCTTATTAGAAAAACTGGGGCTAAAGACAGATGCAGTCAATAATAACTGAGCTGAAATGTTTTACTTTAACTCTCTAGTATGAGTCAAATTCCAATGGCATCTACGCCAACACATACAAGCTGCGTGATTTTTGCGTGCACGTGTTTTCAAACTGCATTATGTACATAAAACCTAAAACTGGACAAACCAAAAGTGCAGGAAAACACTACAAAGGTGAGTTAGTTTCTCAATTAATCTTTAATTAAATACATTTAATGTGCAATTTAAAGTAGCATCACCAAAATAGAGGCAAGGATGGCAGTTGCTGCTTCTCTCTTCACTGAGCTCGGCTAGTTAGCTTTATAGAACCAGTTCATCTGGTGTTAATTTTTAAACCCTAACCTTAGAGGCTGACTCATTTATGGTGGTATTACAAACTCAATGACTAAGATGTTGGGGCATCAAACAGCCCAGAAACAGGAAAATGCCTGTAGCTAAATTGTCTCACCAGCTAATTAACTACAGGCACAACAGTTTTGGTTTTCTAGCCCCTGATTTCTTAAATAGGCAGAATTCTGGTCCTTAGCTGGTATGACCAAATATGTGAATTACTACTTTTTTGGCTAGATTCTTCTTTATACCATAAACTACAAACATACCAGACAGATCAGATGAAAGCCCCAGACAGAAGCGTATTAAATTGAACAAAATTGTTTTCATTCCTACTAACTTCAACTTTAAGAACTGTGGGAAGAAGATCTGTTTCTTGAAAAGGTTCCTATTGTCTTGATTTAAAAACTCCTCCTCAACATCATGTAAGGTGGAGACCTCCTTTATGAGGACAAATAAAACGTAATCTGCATTAGTGCAGTTAACTCATATGAACCTCGGAGTGGCAACTTTGTTTTGCTGATCATAGGTGTAGTTCAGCTTTCACACTAATTACATTCTGTGAGGTTAAAACACAACAATAATAACAGTGATGGTGAGCGGAGTCTGGTCATTTGCTCTAATTATAAGTGGATGTTTGCCTGGATTGAAGGCCAGGCATCGTGGAGACGTGGGCTGAAACCTGCTCTGCGACTGGGCGGTGATATCAGATGGTGGCATTTCATTGTCCCCATGGTAACAAATGCATCATCTGTGTTATGGGGGACTGTGAAAAAAACAAAGTAATAACAGCAACAGCAGCTTAGTTTCTCACTCCACCAGTGTTTTCTTAATCCCATCTCACTTTGATACAGAAAAATTCCAGGATTTTTTTTCTGAGAGTGGATTTGAGGATGTAGTAATGTGGTGTGTGTGCATGGAGGAGGGTTATGGTGGGTGGTTTAAGGAGTCACACCTGTTGGTCATATATTAATCAAGCTGCTCGTCATGCACAGCTTTCCTTCTCTCTCCTCTACCTCCCTCCTGTGTTCACCTCTCCTCCTCCTTCCCACTCCTATATCTTGCTTTTCTTCTCTCCTTTCTTGCTTAAAATCCATCATCATCTTTTTATCCCTCCCTCTCCTCCCTACGTCCACAGCCCTCCTCTGTCTCTCCCTATAGTGTTGTTTTCAATGATCCTCCTGGGCTGATTTCTCTCTCTCTCTCTCTCTCTCTCTCTCTCCGACTTGGCTAACCCACTCCAAATCTCACTGCAGCAGATGGTGCTGTGTTTGCATTGGGCCAGGTCTCCTAGCAACCCCGTCTCTCTCTCTCTTTATCTACCTCTCTTTCCTAAGGCAGAGCAGCAGAGGAGTTGGTGTCATGCACTGTCTGGGTCTGCCATGCCCACCCCTCCTCTGTCTCTTTGTTGATGTCTATGTTTATGTCTGTCTCTCCCCCTCTCTCTCTTGCTCTCAGATGTAAAAGTAGGGCAGGGGGCTGACTGCCTGGATTACTATACATGTGTAATGATTAAATTTGATGTGCAAAATGGGCAAAGCAGGACACGGCGACCGATGTGATTTGTAACCCTATGCGACCTAGATTTTTACAGATGTTCACGTATGTTGTGACGGCAGGGAAAGATCACATCTGGGTCACAATGGGTTTAAAAGACCTTTATTTTTTTGCCTCCATTCGTGTTATTACTACCTTGCTAAAACCTGAGCAGGTATTTTCTCTAAAATTTGAAAAGCTTTCTACGATCCTGTGAGTCAGTCTGATGAGAACACACCATCAGGTCTGCGTGTAAAGATGGATGCAGTCCGACAGGCTGCAACATATAGTCTACTCTGCCCAGACACACACACACACACACACACACACACACACTGCACTTTATTAAGACAGGAGGGCAACTAAGGACTTGAAACCTGACATGGCATCAGCACTTGTACTTTTGCTGCGGACATACACACACAGCTGTATCTGGATACATATGAGGACCTTAAATATAGCCCCACTACAGCCCACTTTATTTGTTCAGCTCACAAAACATTTTATTGTTCTAATTGATGGGAGGAAGTGGATTGTGTATATATGTTACTGATATGATACATGTGAAGCTACAGACATCAGACAGTTAGCTTTGCTTTGCACAGAGACTGGAAACAGGGGCAAAGAGCCAGTGGTGTAGCCAGGGGGTGGCCAGACAACAGTCTGTCACCCCACGTAACACCACAAAGCCAATTATAGTTTCCTCTGGAGGCGTCTGTAAATAATGAAGCTAAAACTTATCAGATGAAAGTAAGAACAGGAACAAAGAAACCAATCTCTAAGCAGAGATACAGGTACAAGGTACAAAAGTACTGAGAGCTGCTGATAATGTTATTAATAGAAATAATGATAAGACAGAGAATATGGTGGCGTTTCTCTCTTCTTGCTTGCAGTTCCACAAACTATCACTTGTTTTAGATGCACACTTTCTGACCATGACTAAATATCATAATCTAAGCTCTGTACAGTGTGATACCATGAAGAAAAAACTACAAACAAGATTCAGATGTAACAAAATCCACCAGCACATCTAAAGCTCACTAATTAACACGTTAAATCCCACCTGTTTAATCTGTATTTTAACCAAAGTGTACAGTGGTAATGATATTCTCATCTAACTCTGAAAGAGAGTGAATAATTTCCCCCTTTAAAACGGTTTCTGCTTATGTTGTTATTGTTGTGGCAACATTTGGTCCTCACAAACACAGGAGTTCAGCAGCATGCTCACACAGAAGCCTCTAAAGTCTCTAATGGCTCACAGAGTAATCATCCATCATGCACAGACTAACAAACACACAATCACAAACACATACAGAACACTTCAGTACTGCTGAGGGGGAAAAAAAACCAAAAACACAATATAAACGGCAGCCACAAGCCATATTATGAAGCCTCTGTCCCTGATTAATTGCTTTAATTTATTTTTCCAGCTGCATCACACAGACAACACAAATGCTCCATCATCCTCCTTGAGGTCTGTTGCCTCATATCACAAAGAGCAACAACCCACTGCTTCCTGAGAGCACTAAATAACTTTTTTGTGTGGATTTTCGGTGAATAGAGATGTGCTAGCTCCTTTCTAAAAGGTTCTGTTATACACCTAAGTGGCAACAGATATTAACGATCAATAGGAAGCTATGAAGTGTCCGATGGGGATCGTGTGCAGCAGCATCTTAAAGCTGCCTTTGTGGCTCTTCCCTCCTTTTGAGGGGAATCATTGCCCTCTGAGGGACGCAAAGTGCCGCCTGTTTGTTTGTTTACTCGGGCAGAAGAGCCCACAGGCCTCAGCGGAGAGGGGAAGGCTTTTTTCCTCATCCTGTGACCTCATATCTGTGTCAGGCACTCAAAAGCGGGCCGAGGCCGGAGTGCAATGTGCAAGGCAAGCACAAAACAGTGCATTCAAAGGCCTTCAGTGAGGGCGGCCTGAGTGATGACACTGAAGGCTGACACTCGTACTCAGATAAACCCTTCTATAAACAGTAAGAGCATTCAGGCGGTTTTACAATACAAAGGTTGTTCCAGGTATCCTTCACTGTCCTTCATCACATAGTGGTGGAGCTGTGGCTCTCCAGCTGGGCTCAGGTCATGCCCCAGAGCCAATACCAGACTTTTCAGTGGGTGGCCAAATCATGTTTAAAGTGTAAACTGAATTTAGTTCACATTTTCCCACTTGATCGTTTTATTTTAGGGATTGACATTTTTTCCACAAATAAGAGCATCCACAGTGTTTAGATTAGTCTGCCTCTAAACTCAAAGCCCCACTTCACTCATCATTGTTACTTCATTCGGACGTCTGACAATAGTTTGACAATAAAAAGAGTTTAACAATAGAAAGATGTTGTCATTTTCATCTGTTGTAGAAGGAAAGTTTCCCTGTGCTCACCTGGAATCTGAGTTTAACAAAAGGAAGTATGAGCAGGATTTTGTTACGTCACAACTAGTTTGGTCAAATCAGTCTTCCAAGATGTGACATGGAAACCCAGCGTCTCCAGTGCACATAAACCTTTTTGCACTTACACAAATTTAGTTTCCAGAAACATCTTATGTCCAGCAGTTCAACTTAGCACATATTTTCAATAATGTTTTATGTGAAATAAATAAATACTAATACAATATGTCTTAGCTCTGACCACATGAAGACTGAGATGCCTGACCAACATCCCCTGCAAATGAAGGGGACAGTTTTTAAATTTTTTAAAGGTGCTGCTTTTAAAAAACTGACTGAGGCATGTTATTTTACTGGCCTTGAATGAATGTGGTTTGGTGTATTTGGCCTCTAATTCACTGTGACCAGGAGCAAACTTCAGTACAAGTGATAGACATGATCATTGATATATTTGAATCTGTATCCATCTAAAATGTGTGCCGTGGAGAGCGAAACACCTGAGATGTTTTGCTTTTGTCTCAGACTCACATCAGTCGCATGGGCTGTACCTGTACCTTATCTCCATGATAACATCATCAGATGTCATGAGGCACAAAGATGCTGAAAAAAAACCCCAAAATGTAATTTTGTTGAAAATTCCCAGTGAGTCCAGTTGAATTCTGCATTAGCAGCTCATACAAATCAGCTGTTTTCTGAGGATCAAAGTCCAGCTCTGAGCAGTGAGGAAGAAAGTGAATAAAACAAGAGGGTGTGAAACGCCGTGGGCCTGAATCCAGCTCAGTTCATCTCTTGACTTTTCATCTATAAGTCCCAGGACTGAATCTAGCTCTCAAATAAAACATGTGAACTTGACTGAATAAAAAACAAAGTGGAAAAGAGACTCAACAAGCTGCATGTTAGAGACAAATATGTCCCTGGAGAACTGAAAAACTACAGAGAAAAGTTAAACAGCTTATTATACAAAGGGTTAACTGTGGATTTTGATGAAGTGCTCTGGTGTTATGTGATCATGCTGCAGTTATTGTGTTGTGACAGACTCTGAGGGGTGAGGAGGGCTGCTAGAAAAAGCTGGGCTTGCTGACAAATGCAACACTGGGTCTCTCAACCACAGAAATAAATCATGTGATAATGTAATGATACACTGAGGCTGTTTACACTGCAACTGAAAATATAATTTATCACTCACTGTCTCTTCTTATACGTCTGGTTTAAATTTGACCAGTTTATTCAACGCTGCAAAAATCTCCTTCTTATCAAGTTCTTATCATCTCCTTGTTTGCAATTTAAATATTTTTAAAAGGTACTAATCTAAACTTGAGATTTTTCTTGATCTGAGTCCAGCAACCTGTTTATTCTTTCTTGTCTGAAGATAACAGACATTACTTTCCAAAAAAAAAAAATCATGAAAAAGGTTTGGATGAAAATAAGATTTTAAGGACAATTATAGACAGAAGGGATTTGGTCAGATGGAGATGTCAGAAACAGCACTAAGAACAATCAAATGTAGTTTGATGAGATCATTTTAGCAGACCTACTGTGCCCATCTAACAGTAGGGAAAACATCTGGGATACATATTAAAACATATCAATGACACAGTTCAGCAAATATGAATCTTCACAGGGATAATTAAACAAATAGGAAAGAATAGGAAAACCACTGACATTGTACAACCAGTACTTTGAAACCTGAAGGCCCAGTGTTAGATGTATGTCAGGTGCTGATTCACCAACGAATCATGATCAGATGTTGAGTCTCACAGTTTTCACAATGAGACTTTTTTTCATCCCTGTGCAGCTGACTGTAGGTAAATTTATTTCTACGAGTGACTGAACAATCGGCCTGTACCTGTCAGTGCGCCTGCTGATTTAAAGCATGTATATAGGCCATATATACGTGAGACTGGTTGGTCCCTGTTGGACCCTGCTTGTGTTGGAGAGCAGAGAGGAGACAAACAGAGACGCTGCTGCTGCTGCTGCTGCTGCTGCTGCCAGGAGACCTGCTGTAAAGCAACCCAGTGCTCAGGACTGCAGAGACTATAAATAGCTCAGCCTGTCTTTCTCACGGGCACCACCCACCACATTAACCATGTGATGGAACAACAGCAGCAGAACAAAACAACACAGCGCCGCTGCATACTGTACCACATTTTAATCAGATCAGAGGTAACCTGCTCACTGCTGCAGGACATGAAGTGATACCAAGTCACTGAGGGAGAAGCAGAGAACAGGCAGTGCAGACTGGAGCCTCTGCTTGTTAAGATTAGGGGCTGATTGCACAAAAATCTGTTGATAGATTAAAGCCAGGACGTTCACTCAAAGACTGCATGAGTTATAAAGTTAAACAAGAATGAAGACTTACATGTTAACCAGCAAACTGCTACAGCTGTGTTTCCATTGTAACAACTGATGCACTGTAACAAAAAGAGAAAAAAAGCCTCATCATGATATGAAATAATGATGTGAAGCAATTACAAGGCAACATGTATTTTGAGGCTACAATAATCACAATATACTACATGATAAAACTGAATGTAAAAAGAGACACAGAGCTTTATACTTTTCCTTTTCTTCCAACCACTTGATTTATTATTAGAGCTGATATGATTACTTGATTAATCAACTGAAAGCAAAATAATCTGCAACTATTTTGATAATTATTTAATGGTTTATGTTCATTTTTAGTCATTAGCAATCATCCACATACTGTGCAACCTACTGTAGTGGCATCTCTGCATTAAACTTGAGCCACTTGAGCATTTCGGCTGGAAAGCTAATGCTAATTAAATTAGGAAAACAGGGAACAGATAAATTAATAAATGAGTCTCACAGCAAAACAAAATAAAATGAATTAGTGACGGACAAAGCTGTAATTAAGTTTTAATTTCATTAACTGATCAGCGGTAAAGGAAACATATAGACTTTTATATTACCCTTTATACTCCATTTGAATTGTTTAACTTAGTTTATTATTTATTGTATCACATGTATTCTGTTTTATATTTGACTTATCTGATTATCGTTCTTGTCAGTTTCAGGGCTCCATGCTCAGAAAAACTTGTAGCTGTAGCTCAGTCATGTTTTTTTAAGCTTCAAAAAGAGTTTTAATTTACCCAGAATACTTTTAATTACTGTTACAGTACAACCACACAGGTGATGTTACTTACTCTGGCTGATCAGAGCTCTCCTCAGGGCTGCATGAGTGTGTGCTGACTCTCCAGTTAGCTTTGTTGCACCTGTTAAAATGGGACAAATTACACCTTTATCCTTTGTATGATTTCAGGGATTCCTAGCACAGCTCAGTTAAACTTAACCTTGAGTGGAAAACACCTGCAGCAGCTTTAAGATGCCAGAATTACTATTAGCTTAAATGTATGTTAACAGCAACAGAATACTGAACCACTGGATTAGAGCACTAACATTTAACTGACACGTGTCACTACAGTTTACTACTTGCCTCTGTACTGCAACAGTTCCTCTGCCTGTTGTTGCTCAAACACCAGATTCACCAAACCAAAAAAAGAATTACTGCTGTTCTTGTTTAACGAGGCACACCTGGTCTGTGTGCAGCTGACACCAGGTGTGGCTCGTTAGCTGTGGTGGAGGAACACCTGTCCAGTTTGTTAAGTTTTATACTCTGTTTGCATTGCATCGTGTTCCTTATATTTTCTAATTCTGCTTAATTTAAAAGCTTTATAAACCCCCAGTGGAGTGATAAACAATGCGGAGCAGAGGAAATAAGCGAGAAACATTTATATAACAGGCTGATATTAGCTTGGTAGAGTTTGAAGTGGCTTCTATTTTTCTGTGTTAGTGTCTCAGCAGGAGTCTGTTACACTGCAGCCACGAGGAAATAAGACTCTTATCAGAAGATGTGGTTGATCCTGAAGCACTCTTTAGCCCAGATTATGGATTTCTGTAATCTCAGCACAGTGGTTTCAGATTACGCTGATTCATTTACTCACAAGTCCTGCAGTGCCTCTAACAAATCTGTGTGAAGGGAGGGGTGAAGGAAGGAGGGGGGGGGTTACTTTGTTTCCACTGCAGGAGGAGCAGACTTCTACACTTCCTTTTTTTTTCCAATTTGACAATATTTTAAATTCAATGCCAACAAAGCACTTTAAATTGCACGAGTCAATGCTTTTACTGGAAAAGAATCCATCTCCCAAAAAAAAAAAAAAAATCAATTAGGTGCATTAGGATTTTAGCAGCGCTCTGATGTAGATGTGAGTTTACTGCTCCTGTAAAAGACAATTATTGAGCTAACACACATACACACACACCATACTTTTGTTCCACTCTCCCTCTCTGACACACACAAACAAGTACCTTATTGTTTGCATTGAAAACACTGTGATTAATCACATCATTCTACAAATTATCTCCTTAAACATGGTTACTTAATTCGTTTTTTTTCTTGGAATTCCTCGAGGTTTTTCGCTGTGTGTTGCATCAGCAGGTCAAGAGGATTAATACAACAGCTGAGGCAATTATTTATCAATTGGTGATTGTTACGTAACAACCAACTTTTCCAGGAATAATAATATGCAGAGGAAAAACAAAGGGCAGAAGTGTAGCTGTGTTCTCCAGCGCCTGAAAATAACTTGTTTCTCCCACTTCCCTAATCACATTTCATGATCGCACGGAAGAAAAAAAACAACACAGTCCCACATTGGTCTGTAGTAACGAGTTGAAATATTTATTTTAAAAACTGAAAAAATAAAAACAAACCCACCAACAAAGTTTTAGTATATCATACAAAGACATATCAATGTTGCTATGTGAGTATTTGTTTTCTCTTTGACTACAGTGTGAGGCAGTTTGAAAGGCTGGCTGAGCTGGTAGGACTACAGACACAGACCCGAGAGAGAGGAGACAAAGAGAGAGAGAGGGAGAGAGAGAGGTTAATAAAGAATATTTGGGCAAAAAATTACAAACAAACATCACTCAAGGTGCATTCAAATCATCTTTCAAGACACTTTAAACACCATAAAAAGTGGACATACCCTTCTTTTCTGGTGTTTTTGTTTGTTTTATGGTCCAATTATTCTAATGAAATCAGCTACCGTTTCGCCCATGTGTGGGAGAGGTGACAGAACACAGCTAAAGTCATTATTAAATACAAAGACCTGGAGCCAACAGTACTGCAAATAATACTTGCTATTTGTTTTAATCCAGTTGGTGCAGCAGATGCGTGGTGTTGAATGGGGAACAAAGATCTGCTGCTCCAGGTGGTTTAAACCTTTATTTTTTAAGAATTATTGGCAAATACTATTTGACCAGCGTCTGTTAAAATACCCAGTGTAACAACTTTTTAAAAAAAGAGATACACAGCTTGAAGCAGAGCGTCAAAACTAAGTAATGTTAAGACACAGAGAAGAATCATCATCGCTGTCATCAAACAGAAAAGAAGAAATAAGGTGTTGGGTTCAAAACGGATGCCTTCTTATTATCATTGTTTTTGTTTTGTTTTTTACACAAAGGCATGATCAGTCCTCTCACAGAGTTCACTGGAAAACAAGTTGAGAGTCAGTCCATCAGTCTCAGTACGAAATTCTGTTAAATAACAACCTCTTACAGAAGAAATAATGACTTATATTAGTTATGTGTGGCGTTCATGTGCACCATTTTGTATCCCCAATTCAATTAAACTGAATCCTTACTTGGAGAGATGCAAAAACTGATGCCATCGAATGCTTTTAGATTAAAACAAAGCAAAAGATTATTTCCAACAATAGAAGGCTTGTAGTTTATATACACAGCTACTTGGTCTTGAGGAAGCTATTGAAAACACTGCAGTCTGTATACTGCATACTTCAGAGTCCACTGAGGTCCAGGCAGTGCAGACCGTTAGTGAAGGATTTATAAAACTGCAGTCAACCATCAGTCCCCCCGCGGGGTATTTTTTTGAAGAGGCAGGTAAATCTTTTAACATTTCATTAATAACGGTTTCTGCAGTGGCCTCAAACTCTTGAAATCTTAACATTCAGCTTTGATTTGGAAATGTCAAACTTTTTAACGATTTACATTTGCTGCTTCTGCAGACTTATCTGACCGAGCGGGCAGTCCTGTCTCCTGCGATACCCTCAAAGGATTTATCATCCTCACCAGGGGCACTGTTGTTGTCCCGCTGGCAGGGTCATTACATCTCCAGGAGGAGCAGATACTTGCCGTCTGCCAGAGGACGACACTGTTAGCAGTTCATTAATGTGACTGGATCCAACCCTCTACCTCCAAAGCTGCTGCTGCTTCTGTGACAGGTTTGTAGTAGTGCTGCTTGACTGAAAGACATATCTAAAAAATAATGCACCAATAAGGGGTCCTCGACTTTATTTAACAACTTTGTGTTTGTTGCCAGACTTCGGCTGTTGTTGTGAAGAAATAGAGACTTTATTACTGGACAGAAAAAGTAGCACAAAGTGTTGTGGCTTTTTTTTTCTCTATATATATAAAAATGACCCCATGTCATTAGTGTTTGAGCAACACTTCTCCACCTCCCCATGATGCACCACTACCTTTGACCTCTGATGATGTAGCATGAGGTAGTCGGCAGTCTCAAAGCTCACGGGGGAGAAGACTGTTTTGTGTGCTACTTCCCTGTTCTGGTTTTAAGAGTTTCCAGGCAAGCGTCTGTTAAAATATAAAGACCAAAAAACAAAACAAAAGGAGGAAGAGGAGGGGGAGGTCGGCTCAAGTTAACAGTCATGGTCGTTACAATGGTGAGGAGGTGAAAGGCAGAAAGTCCAGTGAACCGGCCAGTGAAGCGGTACGGACTTAATAAGGTGATAACTCACAGTGAGAAAAGAATAGGAAGAAACTAGAGGGAGGAAGAGAGCGTCAAACTGCACCGACAGATGAAGAGCAGCTCAGGCTCCCACAGCTTTATAAGCTCACGACGTGGACCAAAAACACTTGTTTTAACAGGAGAGCATGCATGCCATCTATGTTACACAGAGACATGACTGTGATGGGGGCTGAGGTGGATGAGGCAGACAGTCACTGATCTCCCCCTTTTTCTGCTGAGAGTTTGGCCCTTTTGCAGTGCATCCTGGGATGTCTTGAGTAGACCTTGTGCTCGTAGCGTCTCTGCTGCGACTCCTCGTTATTAAAAAACCGGGGAAGAAGAAGACGACGAAGCAGAAGACAACAAATACTCAGCCGAACAGATCGACTTCATCACTGCTTTTCACCGACGCAGTCCTGGGGGGGAGCAGCGGGAGGGGACATGAGGCTGTGAAGTTGGGCTGTGCTGTAGCTTTTCTCGCCCCCACCACCACCCACCACCCCAAACTCCCCAACTCATCCATTTGTTCCTCCCTCCAACAACCCCCTCCCCCCCCGTCGCTGAGCCCTTGGTGCTGTCCTTAATGGAAGCTTCCGGACACGGGTGGAGAAGCAGGTTTAGAAAAGAAGCACCTTTTCATTTGGCTTAGATAACAAACAAACAAACAAACAAAAAAGAGAAGAAAACAAGGGAGAAACAGACAGAAAAGTGTGTGTATAAATAGAAAGAGGCAGACAGAAGCCGGTCTTATGGTAGAGGAGGGGGGTGACGGGGGGCGGAGGGGCGGCAGGGTCTCAACCTGTGCCTGCGGAGAAGAAAGAGAAGACAGATTTTAGCCATTTGCTGACATTCAATACTTTTGAGTGTATATTCATTGCGCAGTGGTTGCAGCTTCCTCTTACCCTCCTCTTCCTCGCCCCAGCCCTCTGCTACCCCAGCCAGCTCGTAATGCTTCTTCCTCAGCTCGCCGAGACGCTCTCGCTCCTTCTGCAGACGAGTCTCCAGCTCCAGAACCAGGACCTGAGGAAATGTGAGGAGAGGACAAACACACACTCGTTATTTCCCCGCGGCCTTTTATTCCCCTCGTATAAACCGAGGAAAAACCCAAAATCCTGAACAGATTTTTATGACTCACATACAGAAAATAATTGGACGAGAAGGAACAAACTTTAACTTTACAATAAATTATGGTTTTCTTTATATAAAACACTGTATAGTACATACAATTTGAATATGAGACACTCTAAAAGTAATCAAACCCTTGACTTTAACTTTATTAGAGTCACTTTTTTTCTTGCGTATAATGATACTTGATGAACATACTCCATGTTTTAATGTTCTCATAATTTCCCTATGAACGGCTAGCTGTCTTAAGAGGCCACTTTTGATTTACAATTAATTATTTTTAAACACAGAAATGTAGTCCAGGCTAAATTAGGCTAGGACTGGGGAGCGGTAAATAAAATTCTTGCTTGTTATTTTATTTTCTCCCATTTCCCTTGTGTGTGTGTGTGTGTGTGTGTGTGTGTGGCTGCTCTGTAAAACCCAGTTAACAATCGTTATTTACACAGGTTTTTCCAGTTAGACTCCTAAAAATACACTGAATAATCTTCAAATAGGAGCCCTCTGTGCATTTGCAACAATGGGCTGTGTGTGTCTGAGAGAGCGGCTCCAGACCTTTCTATGTCTTTCTTTCACTGTGGGAGAAGCAGAGCCACAACACAGACTGAAGTGTCCACGTGTGTTTGATATTCACCTCCTCAGTGAGTTAAAAACTATGAATCTAAACTTAATTGATTTGTACTTAACCAAACTCACAGAATAAGAGTTTCTAATGTTATGGCCCAAAGGGGAGGTAGATTTTATTTCTGATAAAAGTCACCATGTGAAGGAGTGAAGTTACTTTTGCTTCTCTACTTAATTTAAAACAGAATGTTTACGACTCATATCTCAGCTACGTGCCTTATTAAAGGATAACTCTGGTATTTCTGAACCTAGGTCTTATTTCCCACAGTGTTCTGGGTGTAAATGACTGATAGGGATAAAAATCTTTGGAACCAGTGAAGCATTGTGCAAGAACAGTATTCCCAGCAACAGTGAACAGCTGCAGCAGTGTGATCCAATGAGTAACTGTCCACGTCAAAGCACATCCACTGAAGTGCTTTTGCCACTGACTGGCTCAGATTGTTATTATAAGTTATTCTTATTAAAGAGTAAGATGCTTTTTGTTTAACCAGACTCCACTGACAGAAACTGTAATTTTACTGCTGCTGGGAAACCACTGCCTAAATCAGTTAGTTTGTTTGTGTTATTGTGTGACTTTCAGTGGTGGAAGAAGTATAGAGATCCTTTTACCTCAAGTCTAAAGTGCCACACAATAACAAAAAATCAATTAAAAAATACCAGCGTTATCCTTTAAGATGGATATTTTGCTCAGTGGCTATCGTCTGTATCCTGCATCTTACCTGTGCATCCATCTCCTGTCGTTTAATCTGTGTGAGAGTCATGCTGGAGAAGTCCATCGTATCTGGAAACGCAACCAAGGAAGAAAAGTTTTTATCCATCTACATTTAAATTCATAGGTTTAACAAAAAAAAAAGGTACTTTGGTGGCTTTGTTAAGAAATCAGAGCAACAATTTTGTAAATTTAAAGAAAGAATAGAAACGGGACAGTTTCTATTCTGATCAAATTCAGCTTAAATCAACGAGACTGTGAACCAGCTGCTGGTTATTAAACCAAACAATTCTCCCACCTGTCTCTTCAATCTGGGATTTCCCAGACTTGGTGGAGGCCACGACAGCTGCGGTGGCCTGTGTGACGCCACGGGACGCCTGCTGCAGACGGTGCAGGTTGGCGCTGTCTTTGTCTGCTTTTACCTGAGGAAGAGGGAGAGCAGAAAACAAGAGACATGACATCTGTGGCATGGGAACGCTGCTAATATCTGTATTCCTCCAACTGTGTTAGCCCAACAAACACCCAACTATTCAAACCCTCCAGTCATAATTATTTCTGCCATTTCAAGTGTTATTAACTCACCTTAGAGGCAGCCACAAGCTGTGCAGTGCTGGCAGCTATTTCATGTGAACACACCATCAACTCCTCAAACTTCCCTTTGCCCTGCACCACCAGATCAGCAGCATCCCTGGAACAACACCACACAACACAGAATAAACTCAAGGACTGAGGTTAAGATCACTTCACTTCTTTCATCCTTCAGGACATTTAAGATTCACAGAGTGAGCACAGCTGCTTACAAATACACTTTCTCCACTGCTAACTCTACAATCATAAGCACTTTTACACTCTGTTGTGAGTATGAGACGCTCAGGGGAGGACTGGCACTTACACCATGACCGTGGCGCCCCATCCGACTGCTTTGGAGGCAGAGATCAGCCCCTCAGTCCAGCGGGAGTTCTTGGCATAAAATTCCTTCATGGAGGCTGCCCCCTGGTGGACAAAAAGAGGAAATGTTAAAATATGTGTAACATGACATGACTTTTTAAATTCACAGAGGCTGCATCTCATCACTTCTAAACTTTTTTAACTTTAGAATAACTTTTAGATTAACTTTTTCTCTTTTTTATTAGCATATGCTGCATATGTTCAGTTTTTGTTAAGAGAGATCTCTTGGACCACACAAATTAACACTAGATACATATAACAGATCAGAAATTGTGCTTTCTACCTGAAAATCTGAATTTGTGACTTTAAAATCTAGCCATTAAAAGATTCATAATGTATGACTGACTGTTAGATTTGAGGTTATGTGTAACCTCTTACTGTTAATAGGAGGCTATATGTGGTAATTGAAGAAATGATGCTGCTGATTCAGCAAAGAAGAAAAACTGCTGTATGACCCACCCTGCCACTCTCCACGATGTCCCTTTGCAGATCTTTGGAAGACAGAATGAGCTCCTTGATCGCCTGCATCAGCTCTGTGCACGAGGCCAAGATCCTGCAGGGGGCGACAGAGCAGAGGACAAGAACAGTGACACACTGTCAAGCTGCCGTCAATGCTGATCTCTCTATTTGATAGGAAGCAAAACATCATGTCAGTCCGTTCAGTGTTGTGTCTGCAGATATCCTGGATGCAGCTCGTTCTTTAAAATTTAAAATATATATATGTAAGACACGAAGCTGCATCGCTTTGAAAGATATGAAGAAATCAGCCTCCTCAGTTTCCCCACAGTCTATAGTTATTGCATGACTGGTGCACCACTGACCTAAATTCACAGAGTAGAGTATTTGTAGCTGCTGTAGCCATTTCTGTCTTTTCATAATTATCTCTCACAGCAGTGAGAACAGCAGTTATTGAGAAAACAACTCTTTTTACATCAATAATTAAGTCAGTGGCAGAGATGAGAGAAAAAGGAGCGCAGTTTAATTGGCCTCATATACACACAAAAGGAATTATTACAAAGCCTTGATGAATAATACACCGTTTTCTCTTTGTCTTTGGAGTTTAAAAATGAAAGGATACAAACCTAATTACCAGATGACATGCATACACACACTGTGGTACAAGCAGCCACACTGAGTGGAAATCTAAACCCTAAAACAGAACTGTTATTCCTGCAGCATTGGATGGTTTAGTGAAGATTTATGTGCATGCAACAAATCAGTCTTATGGCGACGTTTGGAGCAGGGAGCCAAGCTACTGCCCAATAATGTAAACAAGAGGTTTCTGAACTTCCTGGAGCTGTTAGCAGCACGATGTAAATAAACCCATTTGGTGTGAGACATCTATAAATTTTTAAGAGTTTGTGGAGCTGCTCCAGAGACAAAGGGACAACTTTACTAATATTAAAACTACAGAACGCAACCCGGAGAAAATGCAGGAGCTTCGCAGAGAAGCATAACGTACAATGGCGGCTTCAGACTTAACAGTTTACAAAGTCTTTGTGGCTGAACTGATGTAATTCTTCACACATCAGCCCCTCAGTGTTTGTTTTGTGTGTGTGTGTGTGTGTGTGTGACTGTCTGCAACTGCACTCAAATATCATGTGACTGTTGAAAAACATTTCTGTTTCCTTTTCCACTTCAATGTTTTTATCTATTTATTAATTTTGAACCAGTTCCTCTATCTTAATTTTTTAGCCACTTTCATTTCTCTTTCACCACAGAGATGGTTCGCTGTTGCTGTTCTGGGTTTTAGCTACTGATAGTTTCAGTTTTCCTAAGTTATGGTTTATTCTTTAATCATAACACACCCTCACTGGTTGAGGAGAGGAGAGAAACCAAGATAAAGCCACAGAAAGTAGAAAGGTTTGTTTGTGGGTCAGCTGTATTTCTATTTCAGGAAAATGTGATATTCCTGTAAGTGTAATGAGGGTGATCTTTTTGGTAGATCTAGTTCACATTTTCTTGCACTCTACATTTAGATACAAGACTCTTCGAGTTTTCAGTTAATTTGAGGTTTTTTCTCTGGAAGACATTAGACCATATATGCTGATTTTTTCACTGTGAAGACAGTGGATTGTGTTTTTGAGTTTCGGATTAGAGATGTTACATAAAAAATATTTCTATGCAGCTCTCAAGCTCCAGCCATTAATCTGCCTTTTACCTCTCATTGACCTCCATCTTGATTCCTGTATCAACTGCTCGAGACTTGTTGAGCATTTCCTGTTGGAATACACAGAGGCACAAAGGAGAAAAGAAAACACTTTGAAGTTAATACTGTTGTAAAGTGAAACAGGGGGCAATGTTTTCACACAGCACGCAAAGAAAAACACACACACACACACACACACACAGCGATTACATTTGAATACACATCTGCCATCAGATGATCACATCTAAACACACACACACACTTAAGCACCTCTATCCTGGCAGCAGCTGACTCCACAGCAGCGGAAGTGGCAGCCATTTCCTGCTCCACAAGATCTCCCAGCTCCCCCTGCTGTAGCTCCAACCCCCGAGGACGCAGTTTCTGCAAAAGTTAAAGAACAAGAGCAGAGGTTCCTTTTACTGGGGTCTAGATTCTGGGGGAAAAAAACCAGACACGTCAGACACCAGCTCTGTGTGATCCATTTTGTGTCAGTTTTTAAAGGGGTACAGACCTCTGCAGTGGCCAGGATGGCCTCGAGAACTGCCTTCAGTTTGCTGTTGTCTGCTGCAGCCATGCTGTCCTGCTGCTTCATCTGTCCCAGCAGAGCCAGAGCCTCTGCTCCGCACACCTTCACACTCTCTGACAGGGCTGACAGGGACAGAGACAAGGACAGGGAGGATGCATGTGTTACCATCCAAATAACTGTCATTAAAATATACACTGAAAACAAACAAAACCCCCCACACTTTAAAGCATTCAAGCTATCATAGTGCATTCTGAGATATTATTTACACTCAGTTTTCTATGAAAATACCACATTGTGTCTTCTGTGTAGCGGTGCCACTAGTGGCTGCAGCTGTAGTGTTAATTATACTGACGTCCCCCACGGCAAAGTGTCAACTAACGGCTCAAACAGCCGCTCTGACAGGAGGGAAAAGGGAAACTAAAACTACCTCTGCAGCAGCTGTCGGCCTGGGTGTTTTTAGATGCAGGACGGCCAGCTGATTTGCATCAAACTGTACACAGGCTTTTAAATGCTCTGCAGTGTGGATAGACATGGGGGTCAATGCAAAGCACTCTCCATCGATTTCCAGAGCTACAGCTACGGACACGGCTTCGGTCCGACCCAGTTTCAATTCTCTGTGTTTGTTTTATGTTGCAGTAATAAGACCGCTGGCCAGAGCGCCGTTATATTTGGGCATGTTTAGACTCACCCAGGCTGCTAACATCTCCCACGAGAACAAATTCTGCAAACATTACTTCTGTATGAAGTCAGCATTTGTTCTATCAGTGCATGTTTTGGCTGAAACATTGCACATAGCTCTGCAATGTCTTCAATGCTGCAATGCTATTTGCAATGCTGCAGCAGGACATTCAGACGTATAGACTGATACAAGGGTGCAATAATGTAGAAAGAAAATGGTTTTATCTTACATTGCCCAACCTGACTGAGCACATGTAACACCTCAAGACACATGAACTCCTCACAGACCTGTCAGAACATGTACAGGTCTGGGCTGACTGATTAATATCAGGAGACAACTGGAGACTACAATCTATTCATCTCCACCTCTCTCTCTCTCTCTCTCTCTCTCTCTCTGTATCACACACACACACACACACAAACACACTCTCATACAAATTTACCGTCAGCTTGCTCCACAGGCACCATGTGGGAGGTGGCACTTCCCTGAACGATGGTGTCTCCCACCAGGTGGCCGCACTGGGTCACCACTCGTAGCAGCTCAAACACACCTAGACAAAGAAAATCATTACAAATAATAACAATTGTTTAGGAATTTACAGCCATAGAGCTCTCACAAACACAACTCAGTCACCTCGGGTTTACTGCTGTTTTTTTGAAGATATCTATTTTTCTGTATAAGTTATTTCATGTTTAAACTTTTCTACTCTTTCACACAACTTTCAGTGTTGAACGCAGGCGTCTTCATGCACTCAGATTGTTAACTTTTTAATGAATATGGTTGGAATGATTAAAAAAAAAACGTGAACAAAGAAAGTAGCATTCTTTAACACAGCTTATGCAAGGGGTGACTGATTGGTTTGTGGCCTAAGGTAGAAGGAGATAACAGCTCTTGTTAGATGAACTTGTAGCTCAACTCAAGTGATTATGCAGAAAGTTTGAAGTTGATAACTTTTATTGCATTTCTGTTTTGGGTAACTAAAAATTACAGCAAGGCCCTGCAGCTCATTGAACCTTACAATAACTGCCTATGTAGGCCAAATATGGTATATTACCTAAAAATAAAGAGCTACAAGTGGTCAAACTTATTTTTCATTTGAGAATAACCTTTGAAATGACAACTGTTTTTTCCAATTCTCATAACACCCTTGTATGAATTTCTCATCTCTTCAACTTTTTCCCACCATGTTTTTATTATTCTTTTTTTAAAGCCCCTTTATTTAAGTGCACAGACCTTGGTGACAAAACAACAAACTAGCTAACTGGATGTGCAGGGCCTTTACAAAAGATAATTTAAAGGTCTTTGCAGAACAAGCTAAAGAATGAACTACAAGATTAGTTGAAACAGCTAATTATGTACTAGCTTATAACGTATCATTACATATAATAATACACCTTTTAAACTGAGTCCTCTCACCCGTGTTGTCGGCTACGAAGGCCTCTCTGGCAGAATGGAGTCGGTCCATACAGTCTAACGAGGCCTGACATCTGGATGCTAGGTAGTCTGCAGAGATTAAAAAGGAAAAGAAAAGAGCCCGTAAGATGGGAGCTAAGATATAAACATGAGAGCATGAACACAGACATTACTACACACAGCGCTAATTAGTGTTCCTTCACTGAGTAATAGCAGCATTGTAGAATTAAAGAATTAGCGTCTGACCTGCCGAGCTGGTGCAGCTGATGTGTGCCGGGTCGTCTATCTGAGCCAGCGAGTCCTGGATGATCTTCTCTGCCTCTTCCACAGCTCCCTGCAGACTGGACCAGCGAGCTGCTACCAGCTGACTCTCCAGCGACTGCTCCCTGCTCTCCTGTGGACAGAAACACACACAGATCATATCAACCTTTATTAGAAATGCCAGGGGCTACACGCCAGTTCTCTTCTATAACTTGGTGCTGAAACATCTGCTTGATTTATTACAACTAATTAACACAGTTAATTAAGAAAATGACAATTCTTCACCTTCTCATTAAGCTGATTCTGCAGGGCTTCTGCCGTCTTCACCCCGCTCTCCCTCTCAGTTGCCAGAGAGCTTCGGACTTGCTCTAGCTCCTCTCCTTGGACTGCCAGCTCCGCCTCCACCTTGGACAAGGACTGCACCAGCCCAGCCTTCTCAGACTCCAGGGTGGCCAACTGAGTGCTGAGCACCTCGCTCGACTGCATGGAAGAAATAAAAGATGGGGGGGGGGGGTAAAGGAACATAATGTTGAATAATTTCCAAGAGGAGGACAAGAGGACATGGTTAGGATAATACGTAGCTGTTAGGACATGTCAGGATGTGGCATGATGCGAGTGCTCTGACCACATAATTAAAGTAAAACATTTCATCTTCAGCCAATAATTATAACAACACTCTCCATTTAAGTTTGTGGAGAGGCGTAGTCTCCAGAGAGCTCAGGGTTGAGGTCAAGTTTACAATCAAAGGAACTCTGGGAAGTTGTGGTTGTGCAACTTTGCTGCAATGCAACGCAATGATAATGAATTACTGCAACAGAGCGAAGTTACATCAGATCCTGTGCACTGACGGTTTGTGAAATGAAATATTTAGACTATTAATTATAAGCCTTTTGTCAGTAGAGTTAAATAATGAGGTGTATGCATGAAAAACAGGTGAGAGAGACTTACAGCCTGGGTTCCAGCAGGTCCGACAGAGAAGGAAGAAATGTTGAGAGATGAACGAGAAACAGACTTGTTAAGGGTGCGATTTTTATGACAGGAGCTAGCGAGAGCTGGACACTGGAGGAGACCGTTAAAAACGTGGGCTGCTCTAAGTGAAAAGGACTATTGAGCTCGGAGAGATGGAGGAGGACAGAAAGAGTGACAGAGTCGATAAGTAGTAGCTACAAAAATAGGACGACAGGAGTGGGAGGCTGAGAGACAGATGGGGAGCGGTGCATGGAGAGAAAAATGTGAAATCAGGCTGCAAAGGGAGTCACAATAAATCAGTGGGTTTGTAAGGGATTGTGAAGGTTAATAGTGTAAATTCATGGATTTTAAACTTAATTACTGTCATTCAATTATCCCCTTATGAGTACTTCTTCAGATTTTTTGTCAGCTTCCGACACACAGAATAAAGCTCATATTTAGGATCCAGCAATGAAATCCTCCTCCAGTAATGTACATATGCAGACTCTACATTTACATGCAGCTGTCTGGAAAAGATTTTACTGCTTCTGTGTTTTCATTCTGGTCTCTTCTTTTAAATAAATGCCTTCAACCGCCTGTTATAAACATCAGCTTGGCATCTGGAAGTTACACTTGGCTCAGCTGTACAGAGATGACAAACGCAGTCCGAGTGAGGATTAAGAAGAAGAGGAAGGGGTGAAAACAGTTTAAACAATTTCACCACTCTGAAAACCGATTCATTTAATCACGGATGTCAAAGAGATGTGTTTGTGCATATCAATTCTGTCAGTAACTTGAAGTGTTTGAGCCTCTGAAATGGTTGCCGCAGAAGAAACAGTTGGTGACTAAGAGGGAAGACAAAAACCGAAATGGAGGGAGTGACCGCGTGGATGACAGACAGGGATTTTGAAGAGAAAAAGAGGCACAAAAACAGTTTTGTGTGTGTTTTTATGGAGTGTCATAGTGAGAGAAAATAGAAAATGTTATTAGACTATGGTGGAACATTTCACTTTGGAGCATGCACTCATTAATAGAAACTCAGGAGTGATCAACTTCCACAGTCAGAATCCTGGATCTGTTGTTACCACCTAAAGTCAGGATTTAGTCTGTCTAGGATACAGAGTGATATTACTTGTGTACAGAAATTTAGCTCCGCCATGAATTATTTCAGCAATTATTTACAGCAACAACTCTGAGGTCTAGTTAGCAGATTTAAGCTACTCGTCTAAGAAGTGTGTTTAAAACGGAGAGTGACCTGTTGTGAGGAGGCCATGGTGGTCTTCAGTGAGTCCAGCTCTGTCTGGCTGGACATCAGCTGTCTCTGGAGCTCCTGAAGCTGCTCCAGCTGTTCCCTCTCCTGAGCAACAAAAGTCAGAATCTCAGTTTAGACAATTATGCTTGTAAACATGATTTTTTTTAAACAACACCTGTGTTAACTCTTGTTTTGTTCAACCAACCAAACAAAAAACAGTCATTCTGTAGCCAAATGATTGCACTGTGGGCCCCGCAAATCCAATCTTTACCTGACTATCTTCCTCACTATCAAAGCTCTGTATACAAAATGCTGAGTTGAAAGCACAGGGCTAATTTGTTTTAAGTGCTGGTCAGCGATAACAACATCTATCTCACCCTCACCTGTCTGTCTGCAAGCTCCTGGGCTGCTTTCACCTTCTCCTGCATCTCTTTCCTCACTGCCTCCACTTCATCCTGTGCTGCCCGAGCCACCGTCATCTGCCGGGTCACCTCTGCGTTCTACACACACACAGACACACACACACACACACACACAAAGGACATAGGACACAGACGGAGACATGTACACCAGAATAATTAGGACAGAGGATGGGTCCTCTGCTTGGGGCAAATAAAAAGGATACAATGATGACAACACTGAGTTGGGGGGTGGGGGTGGGGGGGCTAGTGTTGGGGGTGTCTTTCTCACCTTCCTCAACAGGTCAGCATGACTCTGAACCAACTCTGTGTACTTCTCCTTCAGTTTGGTGTAGCGTTGCTCATTAGCCTGAGCTTTTCCTGGTAAGACACATTAAGGCAGCAACATCAGTGATACAATAAATGACTTCAGCAAGTGAGAACACTGTGGGTAAATTGTTGCTACAATAAACCTTGGTTTAATAAATTATTAAACATTTTGTTGTCTTTGCCTCGCCAGACTTCACTGCTTGAGGAATTTAATTAAAGTGTTCTTAAATCCCAACTTCCTGTTATTTCGGTCTTATTTGATCAGAGAATTTTAATTACTCACGAGGTCATCTGATTTCAAGAGGAGATAACCTCTGCTTTAAAGTATGTTCAGGCACGCCTTTGAAACACGGGTCACCTTTCCCCATATCAACAAGAGTAGCTACCATGTTCTACCAACATCTGCAGTCAACACTGCTGAGTAAATGGATAACCAGAAGCAAGAAAACTAAGTCAAGGGGCTAAACATAAACATTGAATATAAATAGTGCCAGTGTGTCCAAGATATTTGAATAATGTCCTGTTTGGTCGGCTATCTATTGTAGAGCACACTTCCATCAGATGGCACTTGTGATTGATTTTAATATCTTAATTAACTGCAAGATGAATGGACGTGAAACAAAAGGCAAAGTCAAGGCAAGAAGCTTTACAGTTCCAAACTCTACTCTCAATTCCGCCAGGCTCCGCTGTTCTTTTTCCGTGATCCTCTCTGACCTCCAGGTCGCTCCAGCCTCGCCTTCAGGAACCTCGCTTCCACAGCCTGCAGCCTCAGGTGGTTCTGCTCAGCCAGCCCGGGCCCGCTCGCTGACACGGCCTCAGCACCTGACACAACCGGATCATTTGATGGCAGATGACAGAGAAGGGAAGAGATAAATGTATAGGATGAATGTCTCTAACTGTGTGTGTGTGGCTCTAATGATTTTTATGCTGCGCGAGATTTAAAAGATGCAACGAAAGTATGAAGAAGTCTACTGCCCTACCTCTAGTCTGAAGATTCAGTTTTCTCGAGGCCTGGATTCCGCGGCCAACTGTTCATCAGGCGGGTTCCCGATTGATACAGACAAAATATCTCTCACTGATCAAATGACTATCAAAACTTTATTTATTAATAGAGAAATAACTACTGCTGTCTTTAACAAATAGAACACATGTAGAGCATCAAAATAATCAATAATAAAATATCCATATGTGTTAGTTTTAATTGGTGGTAGATAAACACTGTTTTAGATAATCTGCAAATGGTCATATCTTCACAAGGAGAGTATACATGAAATAAATATTGTGGATATATGGTCATGTATGCACATACATTCATGCCCGATATAATTACATACATGCACACATGCAGTATTCAGGCTGGTATTTCCGGGTATTTTATTTAGAGCTCCGTGGCAGGAGGGATAAAACCCAGGCAAAGCGGGTCTTTCCCATTGTTAAATTATATCTGCAGCCACACAGAAGTAATGTGAGTATACTGAGGGGATTGTTTGGTTCAGTTTAGGTCAGGAGGTCAAGCCGCACGGAGGGTAACAATTTTAGTGGTGGTACATCTATATCTGATTAGCATGGGGATGAAGAAGCAGGCACTTGCTGTTATAGCACTGAGTGAGCAGTGTCTGACCGATGAACTGGCCGTGTTTATTGTTTATAACCAGATTTTAACATATATCCAGAATTTTAATATGATCCTGTGGATACCATTTGTCACTTTACATGCCGTTTGGACTGTTGAAGTTGAATGGGCCTATAGCAGCTGAGGTGCAAACAGGTCATCAAACTTGGCCTCCAAAGCAGCCTGGGAGAGTTTAAAAATAACAACGCTTAAAGGAAAATACATAAATCAAACGGAATCTGTGTATATTATTAGCTGAATATAGTGGAGTAGTTGGCTTTGATTTAGTAGTTATTATCCATCAAATCCAGCTGCTCAGGCACAGTCAGCCATCCAGGTGTTTTGCAGCTGATTGTGCCATTAATAACCCTCATTATCTCCTATTTCACAAGACAAATAGATTTTTTTCCAAGTTTGCACCCAACAGCCAGCTATTTGAAAGTCAATATAATCAACACCATGACATGTCAGCACAAATATAACCTAGATGTTTTGGGTAGTTTTACAAGAATCTGAAAATGTGGTTTTTGCAAGGGAGTCCATTAATGAAGCAGGTTACTTCCCTGTTTTATCTCCTCCATTCTCTCTCTTTGCATCTATTCCCTCCTGAAATTTCAGCTACAAAAAATCCTCTTAAATTTTTGATCATTTATTACTGAACACACACTATGAGCACAGAGCTCAGCCAGGTGTAAAACAGATGGATTGAGCATTTAAGACGGTATCATTCAGGATACTGCTCCTGTGTAGTTACCGCCGTAGCGAGGGACGCCTGTGTCCACCAGGTCGCTCTGTCTCCCATGCTCTGACCGGGGACGCAGGATCAAGGATCACCACGGGCTGATGTGTTTCTGACAGAGCTGACGCACGCAGGAAGTTAGGAGGGTTCTGCAAAGATCAGAAAACATAAGTTAATCAGTTTATTATCTTTAAATGTTTTAGTGTCAACTTCTGGGGAGGCTTATGCAGCATTTAGAGAAGCGCAGGCACAATGCAGCTACAGGTGTTTTGAATTTCTTTTTCAAATGTCTTTACACGGTGGGCCAAGAGAGCTCAACACACTGCAACTTAAGAAAACATGTATAGACATGATGAAACACTAGCAAGTCTGTGTGTTTCATCAATTTGACAACTCGTGTTGCAGATAATAATACCACACAATACACACAGACACTTCTGCACGAATGGATCATCACTGAATGCATCCATGTATCTAAGCTGTCCAAGTTAGTCATTCGTGATTGTGCTGTAGACGTTGGTGTCCATGGCAACAAATCACAGCGTAGATTTAGGCCGCATTAGGCATCGCGAAATGCACTCAAGACTCGAGACTCAAGAGGCGACACAAGACACTAAAACATATTAAGAATTGGCTCTGCTGAAGTCAGCAAGTACGACATGTTACTTCATGTTAAAACAGTAGATATGAGTTAAATTCCAAATTATTATGAGCAAATTTAGTATAGAGTGTGGGCCAGGTGTGTATAGGCAGCTTATACGCTCTCTTTCCTCATTTCCATTTATATCTTATGTACCAGCGCACAGAAAATATATACCGCCATACCGCAGTTGGTATTAAAAAGAAAGACCTATAATAAGATATTGTAAGATGAATGATGACAGAGACTGAAGGACATCTGAGCTCTGGGCAAGAATTGCTGTAGAGTCTATCAACA
Organism: Lates japonicus; assembly: GCA_033238685.1. Classification (NCBI taxonomy): domain Eukaryota; kingdom Metazoa; phylum Chordata; class Actinopteri; family Centropomidae; genus Lates; species Lates japonicus. Next base: position 3,977,326 of record BRZM01000029.1, on the reverse strand, counting down.
ACTACTAAACAATTAAAACTGTCAAAAACCATAGAGGTTTTGTTGGGAATGAATTAAATTGTTAAAACAGAAACCTGAAAACAACGGTCATGGGTCAACTTGGGTCTTAGGTGTGGCTGAATGTGGAAAATGTACGAATTATTGAGGGCGGTCCTCCTCACCTCAGGCAGCTGTGGGATCTGAATCAGCTTGAAATACTGCGTTACTGAGCGTACAGAAGAGACTTTTAACCTGAAACAGATAGAATAGATGGATGAGGCAGACAATAGAAGAACAGAGAGGAATAGTGAGTGAGAGGAGGACAGAGATTTGTACAGAGTTTGACATTGAAATTCATTCAACACGGTACTAAGAGCTCAATCCTCAATACACTCAGTCAGAAAGTACAGTGAAGCTGTGACCGATTGGTTTTCTGCCCATGTGTGTGTGTGTGTTTGTGTGTGTGTGTGACTGCAAGTGAACCTCATATTTTTAAATTGTTCCTGAAGCGATCTCTGTGGCCCTGGAGAGTGTCTGCTGAAGGCCTGCAAGTGCGTGCACACAAAACACGCCAGCGCCGACACACAGACTGTTCAGGTATATTCTGGGATTTGCATGAATACATCAGAGCTGGACAGATTTCAAATTTCCGAGACATCTACTATCCAGCAGGTCTTGAAAGGTCTCGTGAGTTCGAGGGTCTGGAGAAATTCTAAAGTCTGAGAAGAGCATGTCATCTTTGGAATCTTGAAGAGACAGATCACCTATTTATTATTATTTCTGGTACTGCATGAGTTTAGGAGCTAAGGGTAAAGCTTGGGACTCAACAGCTTATCCAATGCTGCTGAGGAGACAAAGGCATCATGGAAAACTACAAACACATTCCTCTTATGGCACATAAGTGATTTATGAGAAGCTGTGGCTTACCAGTTGTTTTGTACTGCTCATATGAAGGAAAGTGGCCCTAACATTTATATCACTGACAGCCATACAAATCTTTTCTACAATGGCTGCTCAAGTCCCATGCTGCAAATAAAAACATCAAACAGTAACAACTGTGTAAACTAATCAACAATCTTTGTCAATAACACCACATTTTTTGCATGTTCCAGACTCTTGAATATGAGGATTCGCCGCTTGTTTTATCATATAGACAATAGATGAAAGCTTGAATTATTGGTCAGATAAAACAAGCAATTTAAGGACATCATTTTGGGCTCTGGGAAGTTTTAAACAGCTTTTGACCTTTCATATGCTTAATGATTAATTGTGAAATAACAGATTAATCAATGATAAATGAATCACTAGCTGAAGCTGTATTATTGACTCTGCTAAATTTGCTATGTTTTTCGCTCGCTGATTTCTGACAGCTGGACCTGAAGTTCTGTGGTGTAAATTTCGGGTGATATTTTTGTGAATGAAACTGTACACAAATCCTAAGCAGGCAACCTTGGGACAAGTATACTGACTAAAATGACAATTTATTTAAATTGATTGATTTGTTGTTTTTTTTTGTTGAAGTTTTAGCAGCCAAACTCGTATTCACACGTGTTGGTGACTTAATTTTACTGTGACAACTCAACTGGTGACAAACTGATTTCCTAGCTTTAAGAAAAATTGCTAACCCATAAGCCCATTCATTTTCTGGTATTCTCATCCCAAATTCTAATGAATGCTGTTTTAAATTTAAAAGAAAACCACAGAGTTCTCTGAAGTTGTACCTATGAGCACCCAGAATAAATCTGTTTGTATGACTGCTCATCTACGAAATCCATTAACTAACTGAATTTTTTAAATAGGTGGTATTTCCCTTTAACTTTCAGAGTCAATCCTGCAATTCAACAAGACCGGAGTTAATAAGGTTTCTCCACTCATCATAAAAATATTTAAAATGCAGGATATCTGTGTTCAGACCAAAAACATTGAGTAAACTTTACCCTGTTCTATTTTTACTGAGCTCAGTTGAGGAGTTTGACCGGCAGAGAGAAGTGTAAAAGTGACTACAGGAGTGAAGCTTAAACAGCAGCTTAACGGTGTAGGCCAAGTACAGGTGGCTGGAGTCCAGGATGACTTGGATGAGGGGTGCCAGTCGACACCGACCCGCTGCTGTCACCGACACCGACCGAGACATGTCTAGAGAGCTGAATAATGGAGGAGAGAGAAGACACACAATTCGATCAATAGGATGTATCCATATGATCAATATAAACACACACAGACTCGTGTGATTTGGCTCATAATAAGCACAGCAGTGGCCGTACACACCCTGCACATACACACATCAGTGATTACACGCAAACGCAGAGGGACAGTCATGCATAGGGCTCATCGAATCATGAATTTTCATGCATCAATCGCGGTCGCGCGCTGCATGTTCTATTCCATTTCACTGCCTCGCCACTAAAATTAAGTACAGTACGAACGCAACACATAGCCTACCCTGCTCCAGGAGAGTGAGAAAAAAGAGGTTTGGGTGGAGCTAGAGGAGCTATAAACCTGAAACACTAACAGGATTTGTCTGACCTCTCTCTGCCATCATTACACCCCTCTTCATTTCCTGCTGCCCTGCTCACACCATCCCAAGCAAGACCCTGAGAGCCTCTGTGTGTGATTGCAGAGGTGGTTTCCTGCACAGCTAGAAAACACACACACACAGAAACATACAAACACACACACCTCAGGCCTGGCCTCTTACCCCTCAGATGACGGGATGCTTTTAAAATACACCAGACCAGGGAGAGGAGCTGACAAGAGTTTTCAGATTTGGGTGATTTAATACAGGCCTAATGTTTTTGGATATAGCGGAATATTTGATCATATAAAGCAGCAAAACATCAAGTAATAAAAGGAAAAGTTGCCTATTTTGCCCTGAACACTAATAGAGATACAATTTGGCAGACAGAAAGAGAAAGAGGAGGAGGAGGGGGAGATAATATCATCATCAGGACACAGAATGTATGGGCACATGATAAGAAAGTAGAATGCAATTTCCTCCCATTCGTTTATTAATGTGAGTGTACAGCTTTCCAGCATTTCTTCTGAGCTCCTGGTCACATCCCAGTCAGTCTATTTTAGTCTCGGTCCATACTTTTAAGAGACATTAACCCAGGATGACTCACCCAGACAACAACAACAGGGCTACAGTGCACAGTGTAACCACTAACAGGCCTGTGTAGCAGACAGAAGAGGTGTGGGCCGGATGCTGTTATCGTCAGTCTATGTTGGTCTATTGAAGTGTCTACAGGCATCTATCGACAGTGTCTTCCTGTCTCCTCATAGAGCACAACTTGTGTGCATCTGTGTGTGTGTGTGCTTACGCCATGGTCCGCCTCCCAGATGGCACAGCTGGTAGCACAGAGTGATAATCAGACCGAGCTACTTTACCACCCAGGAAGAGGTTGAGTCTACACTCCAGGTAGTCAAACATCTCTACTGTCAACTGGAAGCTGAGGAGAGAGGAGAGGTTATCCTTTAGATGCTTAGTGAACATGCACAGGTCCACTGTGAGGAGCACCAGAATGCAATTTTCAGTTAATGCAACCTTCTCGCCCATTTACCTGGTATTATAATGCAATCTGTATCCATATATTATTCAGATAGCAAATGATCTGATCTTGCCCTTGCATTTACACCTGACATTTTTAGTATGTTCTTGATATCCTCATTGAGATCGTGGCAAATCAGCTCTAGGTGTCAATTATATCTCATAAATGTACCTATTTCAGGAACTGTCCAGTTTTGCTCAGACAGTAATGTCATCCCAAAACGCCAATAAGCATCTTGTTTCCTGATTGCTCCAGGGACGCGAACCTTCCATTTCTTCCAGTCACTGTAACCAAGTATAACTCTTTCTCTTTAAATTTTCATCAATTTACTGAACTTGGGTCAGAATGGGAAATTTGGTGTTGTTGCATACCGCATGACTGTGCGTATACCTACTAAGATCTGATCGCGTGAGCCAGTCAACACCTTTTACATCTGAGTTAGTATGCATTTTCCTTAACCTAATAAGGTGTCTGGATACAGATTGCATTTTAATAGCAGGAAACCTCTGTTTACCAGCGCTGCAGATGAGTGTTTTCCTGTTTCCTGCTCCTGAACATCAGGATGCTCAGAGAACTGACTAACTCCAAAGTTCTCTACAAATCAACAATCTTTTACCTTACCTACCTTTTCCTGCATTCTCACTGGCTGAGTCATGGTCAAATCTTGCAAGAAAAATTCCAAATATGGAGTACACCTGTGGCTTTATACAGTGGTTCTCAAGTTGGGAATAATTCCAGGGTTCAGAAGGATAAGAAAGAAAATAAACATATTTCTGTTGTGAACTACTACCTTTACTTCTTTCAGTCCTCTGAAAATCTAGAATCGACAAGATTTGCAAAATCTGTCTGATAAACACCTGATGAAAGGTCGCACAGTTTTAGACATTGTTTAAGATATATACAAGAACCAACTGCTAAGAGAGGGAATGAGCAGAGGTACTGCTGGTGTCAAACCCACTGATGTCTTGTGTTTTCATTTTATCTGCACCTTAAATTGAACTTTGCAATAAACTGAATATGTTTTGTCTCAGTCTTTGATTTAATGACAGTGTAAAGACTGCTTATAAGTCTAATAAAATCATTAAAACCCTGAAATGTGTCCATCAATTTACCCCTGAACTGATCTTGTTGTTGAACAACAATCTTAGGCTGTTCTAAAATTATGACTGTGAATAGTCATTCTGCTCATTCATGTATGAGCGCCAGCTCTGTGCATCGCGATGAAAGCATTCAGCGTTTCATTTCATTTCACACTTTTGTCCACACAGTTGAGAAATAATACTGAAACTCATTAACGTGAGGATCCTGCAGGCCTGGCCGGCCCAACAATAACAGCATCCGGCAGCGAGCCACACTCGCTGTTGTTGACGCTGCTCTCCCCGCCTCGTTGTCTATTTCTGACATCTGCAGGTTGCCGGGAAACGGGTTCTGAAAGAGACGGGCGGCCAGGAGGAGGCTTAGACTAATCACATGGCTCATCTGTCCAGCTAGTTGCTAACTTTGTTCGCTGTTTGGTGCTGAGCAGGTAGTGTACAGTGATTATTTAAAGTTCTGAGAATAGCCATTCGCTGCAGCCAGAAACAGCAACATGAAAGTGGGTGAGAGGAACTAAACGGAAAGGCTGCAGGTCAAAACCAAAACAATGAGCTGTAAAAGCCGTTAATAAGCCCCTTGAAGCAGACAGAAACTGCAGGTCAGGTGTCTTCATCACTAAGAACGACCCTTTTACACACAGTCAAGTACAAACAAATTTCTTCTAGGGCTGGGCAAGACAATTACTACAATTATCACTATATTAACTTTATATTGCAATATATAATAATGATTTCAGTTTCTAATAGGCAATATAACAACATTTGACTTAACGTTTGATATACTAACTCCATGCTTAGGATAGCATGCACAGAAATAGAGGTATGTATTGCACAAGTTAGGTTTAAGATTAATTAGATTAGATTTTATTGTGTTTATTGTTTTCTTTTCCTCAGATTACTGAAACACTCCACGTTTGTCATGTTTAACCAAAGAAAAGTTTGAAACCACAATTAATCATCTGGTTTCTTTAACTTCAGCTTTTCAACTTGGAAGAAATTAGGCAATACCACCCAGCCCTAGCTTCTCCATCAGCTGCCGTTCCTGAAACCCCCTTTTATCCCCCTGTTTAATATTGTTTGACTTTGTCTGTCTTCAAACTTTGTCCCTGTTGACGACTGTACAGTCTTCTCACTAGTTGAATCCAATCAAAAACAAAACCTTTGGCTCTGTATCACAGACCGTCAATCGCTGACAGACTGATTCACATAAAGCTGAAGGTTAATTAGCCACAACACTGTTGGCCAAATAGCAAGAAGACAGCAAAGAGACAATGCAGTCGCCTTTATGTGGAATATTTATAATGCTTAAATAAGTTAAAATAACTATAGGTCTTTTTCAAGTGTGTGTGCAAACTTTTGTTTATGGCCTTTTGCAGGTTAAAAAGTTAATATGAGGTTGCTTTCAGGAGCTTGATTGTTGATTAATTGACCTTAATCGAAAGTGTGAGATGTTTGTATTATTTCAGCCTCTGTATTGAGGAGTTATTTATAGACCAACCTGTATGGTGATGTATAAATGTGCCACAACAAAGATGTGAAATATAAATAAATCGATGGGTTTATATGCCAAAAGTATCATATTACACTTTGATTCTGAGGCCACATGGGTAAGAATTAACCCCCAGCCTTCAGCAGAGCAACAACTAACCACATCTTTCTGCGATAGCATCAACACTGCCTTTTCCATCCCTGCACCGCTCTGCTCAGCGGTCTCATAAAAAGGCTACATTACAGATTCTTGAGAGGCCATTAATGTAAAAGCCAGAATTTTCTATGAAGCTGCCCCCACCCCCTTCCCTCCCCCGCAGAGACAAGCTGGCACTAAAAGGAGACTCTGAGACAAAGATAATGAGTGATGAGGGAGACTGGCGCTGGGTTTTATAGGCCAGGCCAACTCACTTTGATGTGAAACTCCATTTTGGTGATGAGCAGTTTGAGGTAGATGCTGCACAGCTTCCCATAGCCTTCACTCAGGTGACCCTGGGGAGGAGAGAAGAGGGGGAACAGCAGAGAGACATTAAGAGAAAGCAGGAGAGATGTGATCAAAGGTAGGAAATTCACTTTCCTCCTCTTGGAAGACTTGCAGGTTTGCTGGTTAGAGAACACAGGGAAAGCAAATCATCTGGTATTTTCAGGAAATTCGTTGTGGCACTTTGGCTGAAGGCAGCATACAATAAACATTTTCATTCTACAGGGCTGAACTACACCACAGCAGGCAAGATACTCTCTTCTTAGTGCACAGCAAACAGAGGAGCAGGTACAGTTCACTTCAGTCTGTGTGAAAATGCCCCTGGTCTGGACAAAGTTGAATAGCCCAAACTATTTGGCCAATTGCTTCTCACTTCCTTTTTCCTCGAGCCTGGGAGCGCAATGACACAACAGGAAAGAGAGGCCGCAACCTTGGTCACAGGGACCAAACTTCCTGTATCCCCCTGCCTAGTAACATCAGCAAGAGCTGAGTAATTTAAAAAAAAAACACATCTTAAGGGGAGTAGAACAAGGAATAACCAGGCCTCCACCCAGCTGACTGTTGCTAAAGACATAACTGAGGAGTGACTGTGCAGACTTTGCGGCTTAATGGAGAGCAGTCTATACAAGTTTACACAATAAACCTGTGTGTCAATACTGTGAAGAGACTCATCCTCACTTAGATCAATGAAAACACGATCACTAATAAGGCTTTTCATCTATACAGAAAGCATTTATCCAAAAATCTAAGCAGGTGAGAGCAGGAATTCTCCAAGTTGACACAATATTACTGTCAGTTAGCCACAACATGAGGCTGGCAGGCGACGTGTTGTGAGCTCCAACTCTCGCATTTGGCACGTTTTACACAGCTTTGTCCGTCACAGGCCACTACGTCTGTCGCTCCACTCTGACAGCAGCAGGCTGACTACAAACAATCATGTAATCTGTTGCGATGGCCAAAACAAGGAGGGCAGTCGGAGGCTGTGCTTTAATACTTAAAAACAAAAGACCAGACTTCTTTAATCCATAAGTCTCCCTATCTTCCAAATGGTAACTGAACAAAAAATGCTGCTGCGTGGTTCTGTTTGTTCTGACCACACTCTAATCCTGATGTCAGAAATCCATGTCAAATCAACAGATTTAACAAAGTATTCCTGACTCACCATATTTTGCTTTGCTTCATGTAAATAATTTCACTGTACCCAACAACTAGTGTGCAAATATATACCTTAATAAATACAGTTTGGTTGAAGATACCAGCTTCATATTTTGTGCATTCACTAATTACGACATGCTCTCTCCAGTGTTATGATTGTTTTTAGGGTGGGATTAAAATCACTGACCAGCACAGGAGATTATTATATGAACCTTGAACCTGCGCCTTATTTTCTTGGTCCTTACTTGTGCCATTGTGTGACTTTCAGTGGTGGAGGAAGTATTTGGATCCTTCACATAAATAAAAGTACCACACAACAGCACAAACAAAGGCAGTGGTATTTAATCTGAAAATACACTTAAAAATACTGGTGTTATCCTTTAATAATCAAAATACATAGTCACGGTAGAGGACATCAGGACCTATTCTTTAGACTCATACTACTGCATGCTGGGATGTGACTACATTAATGTAATAACCTCTGTGTCCTTACCCACATCCTGCTCATATCAGTTAAATCAGCCTTGTTCCTCATGGAGTCTTTTATCACCTGGAGGGACGACAGCAGAAACAGAGAGAAGAGGCAGGAGACAAAGGAGGGGAAAGAATTAGCAAAACAAAAAGATCTGATGAAGAATAATTAACTAGATGCAGATGAAGTGTGACAGTGTTGTGTGGATGACTGTCAAAGTTGCAGATGAGCAGAGCAGAGCAGAGATGAACAGATAAGAGGCGTGATTCTGTTTTCTCATGCGCGAGTGGAAATGTTTATGCTATTTATGTTACGTCATCATCACATACGTTTGGATGTCCGTCTCGCAGCAGCTTGTGGAAGACGTGGCAGAACTTCCAGCAGAGCACCGCGTTGCTGGAGAGAGGAAGCCGGTTGACTGCTGCCCAGAAAGTGTGGCCGCCTTTCTCATGATGGGTCCCCAAGATGCAGGGTGACAGGGGCAGTCAAGGATCACAGGGTCAAAATGCATGACATTTCTCTGTCGCATTAGTCTGGCCTGTGACTAATGTAAGATTTGATCATCTTGTTTTCTGTCTTTTCCCTCTCTCCCTACCTTTCTTTTTCAAGCTCCTTGTCTGGACATATTTTCTTATGTCACTCTCTCCCGTATTCACAGGGATATGACTCAGATAAGCTGAAAAATAATCCTTTTTTAACCAATCCTCATCCAGAAAACACTCATTTTTAACATCAACAGTTTATTTACTAGAATTTCATGTCCCCTACATTTGCTAAAAGTTTTGTTCCTTTTCTGCAAGAAGTCAGTGAGTCCTGTAGTTGACAGCTCACACAATGCTTTCCGTAATTAAAAATAAAGACAAAAAACACATATGAGCTGCTGATTATGCACAAGAGTCTGTCTTTCTAAGTAAGTACAAAAAAGCACATAAAAAATACTGACTTTGTACTGCAGATGTTCATTTAAAATGGCATGTTTTTTAATTAAACAAAATATAAATAGATAATTGGTCATATCTCTTATTTTGAAAAGTGAAAAACCAAAAATGAGGCCTACATATACTGGATTAACATTTCCGTCTTCATGGGATTTTAGATTACCATCTTATGCTTTTTTTAAAGTGTTTGATGAAACAGACACAGGAGAAAACTCTGCAGACTCCAAACAGCGCTCCTCTCTGTCTGTTTCACACATGACTAAATTAGCTCGGCAGTGGGGCCACATGCAGATGATGGGGTTACACTAAGTTTGTTGTTTTGATCTTGCACTAACATAACCCTTCAGCCGCAGAGGAAAACTCCCCCCCCCCCCCCCCCCCCCACACACACACACACACAAATCAGGGTAAACACACAGACAGACAATATGAGGATATTCCTGGCATGCTTCTCTTTGACAGCGACCTCCTGTGTGTTGATGGCCTTATTGATGCTGACAGCCTGTGAAGAGGAGGAAAGGAAGGACAGAGGAGAAGAGAGGAGAGAAACCAAGAACACAAATCAGCCCACAGCCTTTTTTTTCCCCCCTCACCGCTTACAGAAAAAAGAAACATAAAAACCTTCAAGTGTCAAGTGTTCCATTTTAAAACTCAACACCCTCCCACCTTTCAGAAAGTTGCTCTTTCCCTTTTATAACCACCTGGGGAATGGGAAGCAGCAAAGTTTTTTAGTAAAGGGTGACTGACCCATTTTCTACAGAGTTGGTATTCAAGGCGGCAGCTGAGAGGCCCGAGCTCCTCCTCTGCTTTTTAGGAGCTCGGCAGCCTCAGAGGCAAACAGCTGTCTCAGCAAATGACACATATGCCATCACATCTCTCTTTACATGTCTCACCTGCAGAATACAGTCACCATTTCAGATCAGAGAGAAGCAGAAGAGGAGAGGACCATTTAAAGTTTATGTTAGAGGGCAAGGTGTCAATTAGTGTATGTGCTCTCTCTCTCCACTGGGATTGTAAAGTATGTGAAAGTATGCACAGCGAGCTATTCCCAAGCCAGAAGCCTGCATTCACATTTGCAAAGAACCAGTCTTTGGTAAAAACAGTTAATGTTAGGATTGTAGGCAGACTCAGTGAGAGAGCTCCAACAATTACTCACATGTGGATGATCAGGGGAGTATCTGTATCAGTGCTGTGAAAACTACTGAGGAATTTTTGGCTAGGATAAAAACTAAACCTGCTCCAGCTTCAGCTCAAATTAAAGTATCATCTAACTCATATTACAGACACATTAGAGAAGTGTCACGCCTTTTCAGTCCCACAGACAGTCACAGTTAAGGATTCATACTAACAGGCCCAGTTTGACAGCTATTGTGACAATCACAAAGTAGCTGCAGTGGCAGTGTTTGACATTAACAGGCTGAAATGGACATTTTGATGGGAGTGTTGGCTGCTAGAGTTGGCAGAGATGTCTTACAGTAAGCAATGCTAACAGTCGTTGTAAAACCCGACCTTTTCTATCATTTAGTGAAGTTTATTTGTTTGACAGAGAGAAAACGCTATCTGTAGCAGCTCTGTGAGGCTGCACTGGTACAGAGGGGCTTTTAGCTAAATATCAATGTCAGCATGCCAACGTTTTCACAATGACAATGCGAACATGCTGATATTTAGCAGGTAAAATGTTGACATTACTCACCATTTTAGTTTGGTGAATTAGCAAGCTAACATTTGCTAATTAGCACTAAACTCAAAGTACAGCTGCGGCTAACAGGTATGTCATTAGCTTTGGAGGTATTTAGTCATAACTAGTCAAAATATTGGACAAATTGAAACTCTGACCCGATAATGGCACCGTCATTACCCAGAATGCAACTCCAATGCCAACAGTTTGGTGGAAAATTCGAGGGAGTTATGCTAGCAGTGGCAAGCTAACATTTGCAAATTAGCACTTAACACAAAGTACAGCTGAGGCTGACAGTAATGTCATTAGTTTTGAAGATATTTGGTCATAACTAGTCAAAAAATGGACAAACTGAAATTCTGACCTGATAATGGCACCTACATTACCCAGAATGCAACTCCAATGCAGAAAGCTCGGTGGAAAATTCAAGCGGGTTAAGCTAGTAGTCGCTAATGTAGCTTCAAGCTACTAGTCTCTAGCATAGCTGAGGAGTGGGCTGTAGAGGTCTGGTGAGCTCACTCTTTCTAACTCCACACTTTCAAGTTTTTTTGATTTTCACATCTGTAGTTCGTCTCCCTTTCACCTCACTGCACAAAAATGAATCCAAAGAACCCAGATACAGCTGCTGCCATCTTTGTGCTTGTGACAGAATTTGGTGTCAAAGTCTAGTAGTTATCAGGGAGTGGAGCTGCGGTACCGAAGTCCCATCCATACACCCACCCAACCAATCATGAGACGTTTCACCTGCTTATTACACCATCAAATAACTAATTAAAACCAAACTTCTGAGTGAAATGAACATTTGAACATACATCAGTGTTATTACGGCTACCTAAAATGATGTAATGCAGCCAGCCACCAGGGGGAGAACAAGATGTTTTCACTTTTAGCCAGCCATCATCTTTAAACAGTCATTGCTTCAAACCCAATCGCCGTTGACATCACTTGAGGCAATTTATCAGAATCATGTAGATCCCTCAGGAGATTTTTCTTAGACTCTGATGCATAAAAGCAGAGGAGTTCCCCTTAGGGGTATCACCAACGTCAGTAGGATTCATCCTCTGGGGGCCACAAATGTCTGTACAAAATTTCAAAGCAATCCATCAAATAGCTGTCAAGATATTTCAGTCTAGAACAACTGACTGACAGTGCCATCCTTAGGGCCTTGCTGCTAGGGTGACTAAAAACCTTGTAACTGTTCCCGTTGGTACTTTATGTCCCAGCAAGGCTATTGCTAGGCAGCCAAACAGGAAAGCTGTATGATGAAATAAATACAAAAACGAGCCCATGAAACGTTCCTGCTATAAGTTCCAGGCTGCATTGTTTGAGAGTTTAAGCCGTTTCAGATGGTTTTCAAAACAAGGTGTTCTGAAGCAGCATCTGGCTGACATATCGCATCACACGAGAGGAAAATCAAACCAAGATTATCATACTTTAACCCTTCACTCAAAATCTGGGCCTGAAATGCCAAAGTTAAAATGGTTTGCATGGTATCATGAACTGTGAGTGTGGCGGCCGGGGTTAGCAGAGGACGGGAGGCCCGTTTCATAATCTCACTTCCCACAGATGTCCTGAGTCTGCTCCTCCTCTTCCAGTATGTGAGCTGTCAGGACTGGAAGTTCACCATGAGGAATTGCTGAAGGAAGAGGAGTGGGCCAGGAGGAGGTGGGGCTGGGGAGGGAGGCAAGGAGGCAGGAATGAAGAAGAGAAGAGAGGAGGAACAGATTGGGAGCAGCGGTCGCTATCAGTGTCACTAGGATGAGACAAACCCAACTCTGCTAAAATCATTAGCAAAAAAACATCATCTGCAGCCTTGTGTATTTTCAAAGCAAACAAACAAATATGACACAAACAGTGTCACAAACTGTTTTGAATCTAAAATGTCTGGAAACTCAGTCCAGAGAATATTTTATTCATAACAATAATCCCTTCAAATACACAGCTCAAAACAAAGTTGGGATTAGAGAAAAACAATCTGGTTCAAAATTCATCCAGCTCCTGACCAGACAACATCCTCCACACACAAGCCCTGAGTGATCTGCATGACATTTCATCACCAGCTCTCTCTCCCTCTCTCTCTCTCTCTCTCTCTCTCTCTCTCTCTCTCACACACACAAGTTTTGCCTTTACAAAAATCTAATTTATGAATGAAATCCAGCTTAAGTCACAGGAGTAATTCACTAAAGCTCAGGGAGTGTGAGGGCAGGAGGAGGACGAGAAGGAGGAATGTGGAGCTGGCTGCCGTTTCAACATCTCCGAGGCGAAATTCCACATCGTTCACCCGCCTGTGGTCGGATATGTAATCCTGCCGATGACGAGGAGACACCACAGCGTGTCGTAAGAGACGGTGGCTGGCTGACCGGGCCTCCACGCCTGTCATCAAACATGCGCAATGTTGATTAAACATGAGCACTGGAGCTACGAGTCCTGTCCTACACCTGTCCTGTTGCATCAGTGGCACAACCTGAGCCAAGACTCTGGCGGTGTGTGTCTGTGTGTGTGTGTGAGTACTGTAAAGGTCAAACACAGTGGGTATTACACCGTCCTGTCCAGCCTGTGCACAATAATAAGTCAAACATACAGTCTGTTTCCTCTGATCGTGACCACAAGGGAAAGGTCACCAAGTTGTATCTGAGCATCTGCTGTGTAAGAAGTCACACTTCCTGTTTATGAATAAACTTGGCTTGGGGTTTGTCAACAGAAATCACAAACAAGTCGACTGATTGATTTGATAAAATGTCATTCAACAGCACTTTGGGACTTTGGGGAGCTACTTGCACAACGGTGGTGGTGGTGGTTTCTACGAGTGTGAATGGACTGTTTGTGTTTGCTTCCCTCAAACTGCAGCCTTGAAGGAAAAATGAAATATTCTGAATTGGATTGAATTTAAAACTCGAGGTCAACTTCCTGCCTTTTTTTCCCAGAGCTTTCAACCTAATTATGGAACTTGGACCAAGAGACGTGGTTAAAAGCTTTAAAAGTCAGAAAGCCTGAAAGCAGCCCTTGAGTTACGATTATTTTGTCATACTACTATTCCCAAGATCAAGAATGAACTATCACAGGCAACATTTAACAGTGTTTTGCCCTCAGTTCACTGGGGTTCAATCTTGTTTAGGCTAAAATATGTTTCCATAAACCCATAAAACTGTATATTTAAGAGCTGATTCCTGTTATTGTTAAGTTCAGTACTCACAGTTACTAAGGAAAAATCAATTTGCTGATGGTACAGAGGACTACATTTAGCATAATGCAGGGATTTACATTTAAATGGCTTTGTTCTTACTTGAGTCTGAATGCAGTTCTCAAAATGTGTGTGAATATACAAAGGTGGTGCTTTTCATCAAAATAATTACTTAATCAAACAGGCTACATTACCAAAATCAAATTCAGCAAACATTCTGTTTACATTCTGGCCACATCTGCGTTGCATTAGCAAAGAGGGAAGTGACATTTGTGTCATTTCCTGTCACTGTCCTGGTTGTTAATGTGTCAAAACAACAAACGGTGACATTATCTCCTGTTGTCATCAGTACATGAGTAACATTAGGCTTCAACTGAAACATGTTTATTTCTTTTAATCAGCTGGTGTTAGACATTAACGTCCCATCTAGATCACAAGAAGATCAATTTTATCTCTCTGAATTTTTCAGGGTTGCGTGGAATCAACTCATTTTGCTTCCCTTTTTTTCTCTCGTCACTCACACACAAAAATGAAGGGATGATTGAGAAAGTCCCAGTGCAACTGGTTCCCACATGAGGATGACCCAATTAGCCCACAGTGAGACTTTGTACTTTGTGTTTGGGTTGAATGAGAGTGCCAGCTGCCTAGGACTCCTGGCATTGGCCGAGGCGGCTCGCTGGCATCAATGCATCAAAGGCTCATTAGCTCGTCGTGGCGCAGCCACGCACACCAGCTGACAAAGTGAAACGATGAGAAATTAAATCAGAGGTGAGAAGTGAGTGATTGTGAGGATAACGAGCAGGAATGAGACCGGAGGGACCCTTCCTCTGCACTACCTCCCTCATGTTTTCCTTACATCCTTCCCTTAATTTAAACACTATACCCAGCAGTCATAACAAGGATTCAATCAATTACTGCCCAGCTGAATACAAAACTCCACTTTGCATCTTGGTATCTACAGAAACATCTTTTTGTCTTCACAGCTTTGCTTTCGGACAAAGTGTTATTGATACAGTGTTGAAAGCATGTTAAGTCAGGCCTGGCAAGCCCCAGTTGGCCGTTCTGTGGAAAGCTGGGCATTGATATGCTGATCGTAGCCTGGCTGTGTCCACTGAGGGGCCAGTGCTGAGCCCAGAGAGAGAGAGAGAGAGAGAGGAAGCATCTTCTGCCTGCTAAACGAAACAGCCTTCACTACTCACTTCCCCATCCTCTGCCTTGCTCGCCTCTCAGTGACTCCTCTGACTTATTTGAGAAAGCATGTGACTAATGCCTGCCCTGGCAATTTGATTTCCATGTAAGTCCCAGAGATATGTCATCGCATCATGGGTCGCTCCATGATAGTAGGAGAGAAACGAAGGCCCTCCTGGATATTTCAGTCTCCACTGTGGCACGCTTTATATCAACATTAATGATGAGACAAACCCGCAGCCAGTAGTGTTCAATCATGAGAAAATGACTCGTGGAAAACCTCACCAGAGCCAAATGAAAGGGGGCAGAGTAAATTCGGAAACACTTGTTCTCACTGGATTTGAATTCTCATGGTTGAAGAGGCAGAGGAAGTATCCTTGTGTGACCCTGATGATTTAGTATGGGAGTGGAGTGATTAATCTTAGTTATAGTACTATGATTATCTGACCCCAGTTATTTAGGTCTAAAAGCAGGAAGGCACGTGATAGAGTGAGCAGTTCTTTAAGCTTCACACATTTATCAAATCATCTTTTCTGACTCGGTCTTGTCTCAATCTTCTTACTGAGAAAGAAAGACTCTGCACACTTAAGCAAAATGCAAGTATTTAACCATAAAGTTAAGCCTTCGGCCTCCAAACCTTCATTATGGTGATGGGTGTCGTGGGTATATGAGCATCATGCTACAGCTGGAGTTCAATGATATACATATTTAATGTATGGGTTGAAGGTTTTGCCTCCTGTTTGTACCTGTGGGGGTTTCAAATGTATTTGGACTACACCTGAAACAATTAGTCAAGACCACTTAAAATGGTCCCCCATATCTGGTTGAACTTTTCACCAAAGCAAGTTCTATCCCAACAAATTTTTAGGTGACATTTGATCAATTGATTGATTTACTGAGAAAAATAATCCTCAGATGAATGGATGACTATAACATTATGGTATGGACTTTCGGAACTGCATATGTGAACTCTATTTCCCAGGCATACATGCAAAAAAAAAAAAAAGCACAGGTGTATCCATCCAATATTTGATGTTTTTGTCCTTCCTGCATCTTAGTGTGGTGAAGTGTGCTGTTAATTGTTCTCCACAGTCTCTGACTCCATCTGCCAATAAATTATTCCAATTCCAAAACACTTTTCACACTTTGTCTTTATATTTTAGTAGAAATGAACGGTGGTTCAGATGCTACATAATGGAGGCGGGTGGCAACACTGCTGCTGCTCACACTTGCCCAGCCACTGTGCTGTACAGAGGGAAAACTAAACAGCAAGAGGATGGAAGAAGGAATGAAAACAGGAAACATGCCTGTTTGTGAGTACAACAGCACTGTAATGCTGAGGTGTGGTCATTGTGGCTAACGCACTGGGGGTGGAGGTAGTGGTGATGTTGGTGAGGGTATGGGAGTGGAGGGGGGTTACAGACGCTCAGTCAGGCTTCCTGTCTTGGCACACCCTGGACTGGCCATTTCCTGCCTGCCTGCTGAAAAATACCCAGCTCCACTGCCGCCCCCACCTCCCGACTTCAGCTAAAAACCTTGCTCAGTCAACCCAGACAGGCAGCGGCTAAGACAGTCAGTCAGGCCGAACACTTCATTCTTTCTATAGCTCTCACATTTCCTGCCAGATGCTTCCAGGTATCTGCCTTTCAAGGAAAACTATGGTTTGTAACCACGTCTTATTTTCGCAGCTCTGTCAATCAGTTATGAAAAAAAACTGTACTTGCAGGAGTAACTGCTGAGATCTGAGAATAAGGTGACATTGCCTAAAATATGGGGCATATGGTATGTAGCATTGTAAACAAGCCAGTTTACCTCAGCCACTTTATCTGGATATAAAACCTAAGTGAGGACACTCATAATGTCACTGATTCCTCATTTATTTTACCATTCACTTATTGTTCATGACAACAACTGTTCCCTATTTGCACATGCATTTATTTAGAGTTGTGTTTCTATTCACCTGCCGATTGTTTTAGCTCTGTTTTTGGTCTCTACCAACTCCTGACAGAAACATCTGGCTCTTTGGCAGCGAACTGCTCCACTCTGTTTGCCAGCTAGTTGCTAACTTTGTCTGTCTGCTGAGCACAGTGACTGTGTCAGAGCATTTCCACTGAAGACAGCTGCCAACTGCTGCTAAAAACAACACAAACGTCAAAGTTGTGGGGTGTAAAAACCAAAACATTGATCTATTAGTTAATGTAAAAATATCGATTGTAGCAGCTTTAATGTTTCCATCTGTGAGATACACAGGCACACAAGTATCAACTGGTGATGTCAAGTTAGAAACCAAGACCAACTGGGGCTTAATTTTTCAGTATTTCTTTACTTGGACAGTATTAAGCTAGAGGGACGTTTCACAAACTAAAAATACATTCCCTTGAAGACAATACAATTCCCCTAACAGTTCAATATGCACAACCAGGAATAAACATTTGAAACTGAAAGCTAGCCTCACCACAGTGCATTGCACACAAACACACGCCCTTCCTCACCACAGGTTACAACAGCATGAAATGCCACTTTTTGCACATGCTTTCAAAAATCAGATAATAAATGGAAAAGTGTTTTGGGCCCAAACATTTTTCCAAAAGTAACTCCACCCAATTCAAAAGGTCACTCCTCTGAACAGAGCCCTCTGTGTTGCTTGTTTAAGGACTGTTTTACGTGTTGCATCTGACATGAACATCCGCTCTCATACAACAGTCACTCCACACCTCTTGAGAAAGAGCCTGGCTGGCACTGAAGAGAGGAAGGTAGTGGAAAAGATGGTCTTTTTTAGCACGGCTATTTTTCCTGTGTATTTCAGTGCATACACAAGGAAAGACCCAGCTGTGAGAGGGAAAATTACAAACTCATAGAGGTCACATTTTAGAGGCTTCACTGGAGAGAACTGAGGCAGTCTGCATATTGATCTGCACTATTATCAACACAGTCAGCAGAGACTGCACTGCAATTAATAATTCTGCTCAAAAGTGATAGTGAAACCACCCTTCCACGTTGCCTCAGCATCTATCAGCCTAATCATGATCAACAGCTGAAGGCTGATGGGCTGAAATGACTTGTCAGTCACATACAAGCCTCTCAGACTGTAACTTTCCACAGAATGCACCGAGCATCTTCTATCCCATTAATAACAAGGCATTTGGTGATGCAGATAAGCCCAGTGGGATGACGCTGTCTCTTAAGAGCCCATTAAAAAGCATGAAAACATAGAGCTTCAGGATGTTTGGAGTGTGTGACCTCAGTGCACAGAGCTTCTGTTCCTGAAGGCAGAGGTGGAGGGCAGCAGCTGGTTAAAGACACACACACACACGCATGCTGAGGGCCGGGCTCCAGCATAATTAAACTCTCAAGCTACACCCCCATGGCAGGTTTATGAGCCTCTCCTAATAAGTTGGCTTTCTGCAGCCTCGTGTGAAGGAGCCTGAGCTCTGAAGCTCTGCTTCCTGCAGGACTGGTGATGTCATGAAGACACATTATAAAAGACACATCTGTGCAGCTCAGCGAGGCTCTTCAGCCCACTTGCTCATTACTCCCCAACACTGAACACGCGCGAACATCACAGAAATTGTCGGTGTGTGTGTGTGGGTGTGTTTTCCTGAAGGACTTGATAATCTGACACCAATTAATCCACCCCACAACTGTAAAACTCCTGCACCAAACACACTCCTGCACCTCAGTCTGTTTGACTGGCAACCACCAGCTCAATTTTTTTTTACGTTTGTTCAGGAAATCTTTTGATGTATTTCCTCAGAGACTTGCTTGAAGTTATTTGGAGACAAAAATAGGTATGTTATTCAGGGGGAAGATGATTCGCTTCTCTGTACATACATGTGCTTTGAAATTTAGGTACAGTTCATGGCATCTGAGAGATAACCCACTGAGCCATATTCATAAATTCGACTGGGAATGCACAATATCAATTTATCTGCAAATTATTTTCTTTATGGGTCTATGAATTGTTCTATAATATACTTTCCTTTCCTTTTCAAACTGCTTGTTTTGATCAGCCTACAGTCCAAAAATTTAAAATAGATATTTAATGTGTTAATCATCAAACATTCACAAGCTGGAAACAGTGTTTGGTATATTTTTGAACAAAATGATCAGTTGACCATTAATCTGTTGCTGATTCATTTAACAACCAGTTACAAGCCATTTGTAATGAGTTAATATTTAACTCTCTGCTCACTTTGAAAACTTTACACTTTATTTCCCAATTTCAATTTACAAAAAACAAGTTTTTCACTTGAAGCAAAACACTAAACTATCCAAATCCCCAGTGTGTGGTTTTAGACAGCATGTTGGCGTTCAGGAATCAGAGGCTTGATGTGTGACACAGCAGTGTCTGCACTGGTTACATGTCCACATTAGAGATGAAGCCATAAAGCTCGACTCCCAGAAAAGATTCCCGTCTCTTGGACGCAGAGCAGTGGTCAGAACTAAATCAGGACCAAACAAACAAACAAACAAGCACCTAGTCTTGCAGATAAACTAATCCGAGGCCCTGGTAGAGTAAAAGTCCATTGGTGGAAACTGGACACATAAGGCTACTGCAATAAATTATCAGCATCAACATCAGTCAAAATGACGCTGAAAATGATCATCTGATATGGGTAAAAATTTCAACATCATCATCCATCCCTTATACAAAATTTTCTTTAGATTTTGCACAATCAAGTTCCTCAGTCCTCGTGAGTCCACTAATCTCCACTGTGCATCACCAACTTTTATGCAGTGTGGGAATGTAGGGTCTGCTTTCTGGAAGTACTGGATCTCTCTGGACTTTGTTTTCATACCACTGTGCGTCACTACATGCCAAAAAGCCAAAACACAGTGGCAAAAAAGAGAAGGCAATCAACCACGGAGAAGAACAGCCTTGAGGAGGTTCTGTTAGATCTACAAAACTGAACAGTTTCCCAGTAACATCAAGAGGTCTGTCTGAAATAATCTGTAAAGTGCAACTGAATGGAGATCCTCTGGAGGAGATTTTCCATCACTACACCTACGCCATGTCTGCGCTCACATGCCCCGACTGACTTCGGGTGGGCAGCTGAGATTTATTCCACAGACCAGAGAGTGAATTTCCTGCTTCAGTATCAAAAGAAACTGTGCTCTCTTTGCATCATCTATGTGCACTATTTCTTTTATTGTTCCTCGAAGCATTTCCTCCACAAACTTCCCAGACTATCCCCTTTGCTGGGGGATCTTTGAGGGGAAAAAAAGACTCTGGTGGGGTGTGCTTTTCATATCACCCACCCTCCCCCACACCTATTCAAGGGCTAAAAGTACACCCATCCATCCATGTTGGCAGTGAAAGGCCGGTCTTGTTGCTTTGGCTTATGTGCACCTGCTCCAGTACACTCTGGACACTTAGCCTGCCTGTTAGCCTCGAACGCATCATTCACAGCGCTCAGAGCCCAAGGAAAATGAAATCACAGGAGAGTTTGTTTGTGTTAGCTCTTTAAATGTGTAATAAAGTCCAGGCTGTTCCAACGTTTTTAATGACCTTGTGATGAAGACAAAACACCATCTCACTTGACTTTAAATTCATACCTGGTGTCTCTTTAACATGCTGTGATATCCACACATCGACACACACTGTGTGCCTTCAGGTTTTTCAGCCACAGACATCAATACAACCTGTAATTGACATTCATGGCACATTTTGGCTGCTGAACTTTTTCCACTAATCTGCAGCTGCAGGAAAAACAGAGAGCTGTAGCTAACAAGACGAGCACATCCCAGACATTTTCATGCACCGGACCCCAAAATAGACCCAATTAAAGCTGCAAAACCTCATGTGTTAAAGCCCTGTCCCCAGTACTGGATGCAGAAATCAGGAATTAGCCATGACCAGAGTCATGGAGGAGAAACCTGTGATCTCAGTGTCTTCCCCTGATTGTAATTACTAAATTTAAATGGATTTAAACTGTTCCTCTGTGTATCTGGGACCCAGTGGACCCCGTTTGCAAACCACCACAGTCTGCTCAGACCTTCATGCCTCCTTCTCTCCCCACAACAACAACAAAAAACCCACAACAAAACTTCCCACGGCCACATTTAGATGCAATATCGACAGACAACAAGTCCCTGCTTGCATTGAGCATAACTTGCATGTATTCCGGTGTGTGAGTGTGTGTGTGTGTGCAACAGGACTTCTTGGACACCACCCCCCACCTCCAAAAAAACATGCAGCAGACCCTCGGTGTGTCTGTTGCTGTCGGTGATTTTTTGCCCCCCCCCCCCCCCCTTCTTCTTAAAATAAAGGTTGTTCAGCACTTACAATTTTACTGAGATCCATGATCGTCCAAGCAGAAACGGTGAGTCCTCGGAGCCGAAGAGGAGCAGGAGGAGGTCCGCTGGCTTTATCCTAACGCGGAGTAATTAGTAACGGGAAAAGCGATTGAGGCAACAAATGCATTTGGGAGGAGAAGAGAAGGGGGTGGTGGTGGAGGTGGAGCGGGCCCTTAGCTCAACATGTGTCCCGATTTGGTATTAAAATGCTGCCCCTCTATCCTTCCCTTCCTTCCTGCCTGCCTTCCGCGTCCCTTCTCCTTTTTCTCCGCGAGCCCTACGTGCTCCCTTATCGGCGAGGACTTCCAGCATCCGACCGCCGAGGAGCCGAAGCTGTCCGAGAGAGGGGGGCAAAAAAATACACAGAGAGAGAAAGAGAGAAGAACTAATGCTGATAAAAGCCGCTCATTTCACCGCTGCTTCACATTAAAATCACCCCGCTGCTCTTATGTATATGCATCAGCCAACATAGTGGCTCAGACCGAGACAGGAGGCTACCTTTATTTTGCAAATAGCCCGCTCTATTGGTAGACAATAGTAGCATGGAGCCTGCAGAGTGGGACGGCTTAAAACCCGGTGGTTCCCAAGCTGGGGTCCGGGGACCGCCGGGGGTCCTGAGAGAGGGGAGGTGCAAGGGGAGGTGGGTGGAGGGCGAAGATCCAGGAAATACGAGAGCAGCTGAATTTCTACTGACTCTCCAGTCATTAGGGGTATAGAGTGTCCTTATTATCGATTTGTCTGTCAATTTTTTCCTTTTAGCTTAATCAAAAAGCACAAAAATGTCCATCACAGCTCAAGATGAGCTTTTAAAACTGCCTTGTCACAGTCTAAAACCCAGAGATACTCAGTTTCCAGTCATATAAAACAGACAAAAGCTGCAGATCCTCACATCAAAGGAGCTGAAGTCAGAGAATATTTGACTAACTTAACTGACTTTTTTTGTCAATCAACTAATCGATTAATTGAGTAATTGAAGTAGAGTGATCTGAAGTGATTTTATCTGATGATTGGTTCACCTGAGCTCACCTGCAGCCGAAGACAAAACACTGACGACAACGATAAAGCCAAAAATCCTCTAAAAGTTTCATCAGGGTGATGATGAAGTCACTACTGCAACTGATTAACAGGTCGCTTGCATGAACAGGTGAGACAACCCCTCCACCTCCACTTCCTCTGAATCCTGCTCAGTGTGCCGCCACAAATACCACAACAAAAAACACAAAATGTGACTGTAACCACAACTGGCTGTCGCAGAAACATCACTAAAAAAAACACATTAATTTAAAACACTATAGGACATGATGACAATAGCTCGCGCTTGTTTGGATGCAAACGCCGGTTACATTTAGGTGTTGTTTTTGTGTGCAAGCAGTGCTGTTGTAGTCTTATAAAAACACACAAAGCATCAGAAGGAGCAAGTTTCAGAGGTGAAAATGGGACAAAAAGCTCAGTATCAAACCATGAGAGCAATTCTAGGTAACTGATGCCCCCATCTGGTTTCTCTGAGACTGTCGACCAACATGTTCTGTCTTCAAGGCAGACAAGACAGCTGTGTTTGTGTGTGTGTGTGTGTGTGAGAGAGGGCCTGGCCTATAAAATAAGTACGTTATGACAGTTTCAGAATAAAGTTAAGCACAGTAACAGAAAAATCATCACTGTTGTTAGAAACACATCTTTTACGACTCAATACTCAAAACTGAACTTAAGATTAAAATGTATCGTGACAAAATATTTAATTAGAAGACAACTTTCTACATTTCCCCAGCAGTATGTTAATTAAATTCATTCATTATTTATTCATACTACATATTGTATACAATCTATAGAAAAGAAGACACTTAATTATTCACTGGGTAACACAACACTTTAAGCATTTATGAGCAGTATACAAACACAGGATAACACTATCATGTGGTTGTATCAGCTATAAAGACATTTTAAGTGTTAATATAACTTCAGTCACTAGATTTTAGCCTCCACTTAAAAATATTAATACACACTTACATCTGCTTAAAACTGCACTATAATGTGTTACTAAATGTTAACATAGTGATTATAAATCGTAATAAGTGGATTTAAAGTACCATTTACTGATGTAGTTAGTTAGTTGTATTTGTGGACTCAGAGACAGAGAAGTGGCTGACACTTTCTTTTCCACCTCCTCAAACCCCCTTAGAGACATTGTTTTCCTCGTGGAGGTGGGAAGTTTAAAACCATCACCCCTCGAAAAATGCTGGATTCCTTCACCTACAGTGTAAACTGAGGACTGTCAGGCACATTTCTCAGGTTTACTGTAAGAAAAGACACTGTATAAAGGGAGTTTGGATAAGAACTTGTGTGTTATCAATTGTAATAAACTATATATATAGACTCAGTGGCCACTTTATTAGGCACACCTGTAAGATTTAATGTAAACTAATACAACAGCTCAGCATTAAAATCTACTTTTATCAATATAATAATCAGTTTTGATTGACACTTGATGTAATAATTTAACTATATGTTTACACAAGGTGGGGGAAATACAAGAAACCCATTATAACCAAATATAATCCAGTCCAGTACAACAACGCCTCCAACTATGACGTGACACACCTGTTGTCTTGGATTACATTAGATTGTACGGTACATAATAAACTAGCAAGGGCGTGTATATTCCAGTCAGTCAGAGCTAAACCACTGTGTAATTTACTGTATTTTTACAGCAGCAATTTGTTAGCATTTTAGGAGTTTGAACATTTCAGTATTAATATGAATTATCAACACAGATGATTAAACCAAGGATTACATGGCTTGAAAAACACATTTTAAAAATCATTTTAAATCTAATGTTTCTAACTTGTTTGTTAACGGACAATAATACTACTTAGATCCATCCAGAAACAATAATAAATCCAGGCCACTGTTTTAAAAAGGCTTTTCTGTCCAATCACAGGACATCAGCTGACTAACCGAGGCCAGGCCATGACAATCAATATGCTACTCATTATACCATCGGGGCTGCACGTTATACCTCCAGGCTGCTCAACATAAACAGCCTGTGTCCAGACAATGCCGGCTCTTTTCCAACAAGTCTCTTCACTTCCTGGTACGGCGTGGGCCCTTCGTCTGAGGGCAGCCTCACAGAGCATTTCTCACATACAAAAGTCCCACACTCTGTCACCGCCTGGGTTTTCAGTCAGCCACTCAAAAACTCATTCCCCTTTCTTATTAAAGCTACCCACCTGGAATAAAATGACATTTCTGAGTTCCACTTCTTGTCTCAGGTTTATAAAGCCTCAACTGTTGTGCTGTCAAAACAGGTGAAAGCAAATGCTAAGTGGTTCCTCTAATCCTGTGCAAAGTGTAATTTAATACAAGCAGGTTGTTTGTTTTGTGATCTCACTGTCTGGTGTCATTTCCTCTGCACCACGTTTTCATCGCGATCAATTCCTCGAAAGTGAGTTCAGCATAAATGACACCGAGTATCTTCCTCCCTCAAGCATTACAGATTTAAAGGGTGAAGGATAAGGAGTGAAAATGATGCAATGGGGCAGTGTGACTAGCGTAGATGAAATTTCAACTGACTTAGTGCCGGAGATAAAAATTAAATCATTAGTCAGACATCACAAACTTTACGCTATAGTGGAGTCATGTACTGTAAATATGTCAGTCTTTACCTAAAAAATCTATTATAAAACATAAAGATGACTCTCAAACATATGCAGACCGATTTAGTGCACTTATACTTTTCCTGTTCGCACAAAGGGGTAGCTGTTGTGATAATAGAAATTGACTTTAACACCCTTTGAATTATGTCCATGAAGTTGTAAAGTCAAAACAGGCTACATCCTAACCACAGGGGTTAAAGTCCTCACTTAGGTGTCTCTTCCCCCGACTCAAGACTGACTCTAAGGTTTCAACATGTGCTTTTTCTGGAATGACTTTATGTCTCCCAGTGGAAAAATCCCTCTATAGAGTCCATCAAGACTCTGTATAGGGATAGACAGAATATTAAGGCTCAGACATCTTTCAGACTACAAGATTACAAAGGGTGAATTTCTTC
Source organism: Lates japonicus (assembly GCA_033238685.1). Classification (NCBI taxonomy): domain Eukaryota; kingdom Metazoa; phylum Chordata; class Actinopteri; family Centropomidae; genus Lates; species Lates japonicus. Next base: position 3,951,785 of record BRZM01000029.1, on the reverse strand, counting down.
TTGTGCCCTTTGTGATTATTTTATGAGCTTTCACTTTCATCCTGACATGTTGTATAAATGAACAACACTCCACGTGAGATAACATGGTCAGCACTAGGGCCGGACTATACTTCAATATTATTGTTTATCATCTTTTAATGGACTGATAACCCAGGCTTAGTCAGAGCTGAATGTATGTTGTCACACAGCTGATGACTATATTGTATCTGGATGGATATTTAAAACGAGGCCATGTCAAAGGAGGATAATTTGCATACCACACACACTGTACACCGATGACGTGGGTTTCAGACTGACTTGTGACCTCTGCTGCATGAGAAACAAAAAAACCTACACTCCATCTCTGTCTCTGTCTCTTTCCGCTTTACTGTGCTGTAAAACCATAGAGGAGAACTCCAAAACAATCTGTAAATCAGAGCCATTGTTAATGCCGCCAGGAACTCATCGGTGCACTTTGTTCCACTTACTGACCTGTCACTCATGTCCAGCTCTATTATTCTACGGCCAGTCAGTGCAATGAGGCCACAAACCACCGCCTGCTGTTTCTGCTGCCTCAGTGCTTTTAATGGTCTCGCTTTCATGCCTGCATGCTTGCCTGTGTGTGTGTGTGTGTGTGTGTGCTGTATGCATGCGGATATCCCTCCATAACTTCCCTGCATTTTAAATTGCAGGATGTAAAAAGAAGACGAGGAGGACTCAAGACAATAAGCGTTCAGAGGGGAAGACAACAAGGCAAAGAGAGAGACAAAAGACATGAGGAGAAAGAGACGCAGAGGGACGGGGTGATTTTTAAAAAAGAAAATACTTGTCTACGTCTGCACTGCTGAGTCCTGATTGCGCCCGAGGGCCACGGCCCCGCTCCTCCCCTGAATTCCACAGCTGCCAGGGCACCAAACAGCACTAAAACAGGGTGCAGGGGGACGAGGGGTGTCCATTAGAGCAGGTCCACACATACTGTACAACAGTGACTCACAACCAGGGGTACTCGGCAGGAGGAGGATGTAATGGGCAAATTTTTAACTATAAATAATGGATAAATGGTTTCAAACAAATTGTTTATCTGTTATTATTTTTTATATACAGTGGTAAATAAAATAAAATAATGGATAAACAGTTGAAATACAGTGTAGTCAGCTATAAGTAATGGATAAATGATTCAAATAGATAACTGCAAGTGGATAAATAGTTTAAATAGTTGGCTATAACTTATGTAGAAGTGGTTGAAATGTCCAGCTTCTGCTACCACAGTTGGTATGGCAGTGTGAATGCAAGCTTTACTAAACCAACACGATGGGGTGCTTCAGTTCATCTGTAAGGGGGTTGTGGGTGTATTTTAGAAAACTTTGGGAAACACTGCTGTACACAGGCGCACCAACAACAAAACGCACACACACTCAAATACAGATACAAACCTCCATGCAGACCAGTAGGAGTAGGAGTCTGGCAGGAAGTCTCATTTTAAGGCCTTAATTATGTAACATGTTACAGTGTGGTGTCACTCGGTGGCTCACACTCCGTGTCCCAGCTGAGGAACTGGTGCCCCAGAAGTTTTCCACAAGCATCAATTATGGCTCCTATCAGTCCAGAGATTACAACCTACCCCAGCTTTTCCAGTGAAAAACCTCCTCTGGCCCCTGACAGCTCGGAGACTGTTTTGCAATCTAGGAGTGAGTTGGCATCTCTGACATTTTGAAACCTTAAGATAAATATTATAAAATATGTTGTGTTCAGTGCTAACTTGTTATTTACTTGTTGGTTTTCTCATTGCTGTTGAGAACACAATAGAACACCAAAACATGCAATGATGCTCGAGACAAACACACCAGAGATTAAATCCCCCCCTTAAACTCTAAATTAAAGAGTCAGCTGCTATTATGAGGCTAAACATGTCATTAAAAGCGAGCTCTGTGTGCTGTGTGGCTGCCCTGGTTCATTCTTTTTATAACCCAGTGTGGACACTATGTCAGAGAGGGTTTTGAACACACCCTGGTTGTTTACCCAACTCAACAGAGAGATAGGCAAGCATTTCTCAGAACCAGCGTTTTACACAACTATGCCTTTAGAGCCAAAGTAGGCAACTCTGCTGTCTGCAGTGCACACTGCTCATATTCTTATGAATGAAACTGTAGAAATACTGAATTCAGGTTTCATGTTGATGCATGAAGTATAAATCTTCACTCTGTTTACTCACACAATTGTCACAAACTTCTTCAAATCCACTGCAACTGCTTATAAACTAGTTCTAGAGCTGACACAATTAGTTGATTAATCGAAAATATTCACATAATCGAGTGAGTACTTTAAAACAAAAATGGCCAAAATTAATCATCTAAATGGTTTATATTTTGATTTCGTTGTTGAGTGTTGTCTGAACTAAAAAAGACATTTCAGTGTGTCAGGATGTGCATTTCTCACTAGTCTGGAGATTTGTTTTAGTTTTCTGTCAGATGAACAACGTAGAACTTCACATTGTACATGGGCATATCAATATAAACATCAGAGATGTCACTAAGTGCACTTAAAGCTCAAAAGGCTGGAGATGATGGGAAATCTAAGACAGACAGACAGACAGGCAGGCAGACAAGACACGCAGACAGACAGCTGGTTCTCTATAGAGAGGTGAAAGCCAGCCACCCAGCAGATTTAGGCAGCTTTAGAGCACAACAGATCAGATGAGATTATCGCTCACTGATCCCCTGTAAAGTAGACAGCAGATTCATTGATTCCTGCACCGCCTGCCACACAGCTCTGGATCCCCAGTCAAAAATCAACCACCAGAGAAAAGAAAACACAGGCAGCACGTCAGTGGGGGAAAACAAATTCTAATCAGTGATTTAACCCAAGGGGGGAAACTTACTATTACAGCTCTACAGAAGAGAAATTGTCACCATTAGTGTCAAGAACAAAACAGCTGAATGTGTTGTGCTGTGGTCTGGTCATGTTGGAGCACTGATATCTAACAGCAAATCAAACACGGGCCTGTTTTATCTTGCATGAATATTTTCACCCTCCTTCATGGCAGCAGGCAGAGCTGATCAGCTGCAAAGCTGTTTGCTTTGTTTGAATGATCTCAGATAATTGAGAGGCTTTAATGAGGCAGATGCATACAAAATGTCAGAGCAGGGACAAATTCTTTTTACTTCAGTTGCCACAGCACATGTTATCAGAGCTGCATGCAAAGACAAGGCAATGAAAGGAGATAAAGTTCATGTATTGGAGACTGTTTGCCTTGACACACTTCCAGAGGGTGAGATCCCAGGAGTCTGACAGTGACCTAGTGACCAGGCTTGGCTTGGGAAACATAAAGCCACGCATGCGTCTATCCCCACCTCTAATCCATGCTGCTACTGTCCCGGACGGGAAAGGCGTGGGGGGGTGGGCAAACTGTATGTGACCGTCTAAATGCAGAATTGCCAAATACCTGCTGTGCACATTTAGGCTGTGTTGACTTGTACTGTCCGATTTAGCCACAGCTGTAAATGGGAGAAGCATGTTGCAGCACTATCATGGCAGTTTGACTGCCTTGATTCGTCTGACCTACTTTCTCCCCCCTTCCCTCCCCTGTGCCTGGTCTGGGGGAGAGAGGAGGGGAGGGGAGACCACCAGGCAGGAAGCAGCAGATCCACAGCCTAACAGCAGCCTACATACATATGTTCACTGGGAGAGAGAGATAGAGAGCACTTCATGCAAAGTCAGACGCAGCTCTTGAAGCTTCACAGCATTAATTATTCACCAGCAGCCATCACATCAAAACAAATAAACACAAAAACATGTCTTTATCTTCTCTGCCTTTCCAGATCTTCTTAATCCACCACCATCATCATCATCATCACTGATCACTGCTGAGACCACAGGCCCACAGAAGACACTGACAGCCTGTCACACAGAGCTTCAGCTTGCCTCCCTCTTGTCTGGTTTATCCTGCAGATAGGCTAACAACACAGTTATCTGAATTCAAAAGGCCATTGACCTACATTTCAACAGCTCTTTTGTTGTGCAGTGTGGACTCATTGGTGTCTGCTGATCACAGACAGACATCAGGGAAAGCAGCACTAAAATAACCCATAATATGGATCAAACACACAAGCGCAGAGTGACTCAAGGATCAAACCTGGAAGAATTACTAAAACACGAAAACACGTGTGTCATGTTTTTTTGTGTGTGGATGGATCCTGGCTCCTGTCCTCACTTCAGTCAAAATCTCACAATCCACAGTTTAGTTTAGGCAGCAAACAGACTGACATGATCATCCTCCCACCTTTTACAAAGCGGCTCTCAGCCAGGATCTCAAAGCAACGCTTTCCAAAGGGGGAAAACAATCATATTGTTCCATTATTGTGTGCCGTACCTGCCCTCTCTCAAAGTTTTCCTTCTCCAGCTCCAGGCTATTGGCCCCTCCAGTCCGTCGGATCACTTTGGGGATAGCGTTGGGTACTTGCTGCATGGAGCTTTTCACTCGATCCATTGTCGTCTGTGACACAAAAACACACAGCAGCGAAAGAGAAAAAAAAACTTTCAGCCGATAAACAGGCTAGACTGTAAAAAAAAATTATATAGAATAAAAAAAATAAAAAAATAAAAGCTGCGCTAACTATGGCGGGCAGCGGTCCATGCTGTGCTGGACTCGTCGCCCCGTTCACTGGAGCATTTGGCTTTTCCGTCCTACACCCCAGTCAATGACAGGAGCAGCCTGAACGGCACCAGAGTAAAGTCAGCGAGGGTTACAGAAAAATCAGACTTCCGCTTTCAAAATAAAAGCCCCAGTACATTTAAATTCAACGTAACGCGCGAGGATGTAACTGTTTGTCACATATATTAAACTCTCTGCGCTTCAATGTCTTGAAAGCAACTTGTTTTCAACAACGCTTGTACAACAGCCAGTATTAGTCCCCTGAGGTCATAATCAGGCCAACTTGTTACTAATTAACTCCCATGAACAGTGAGTTGCAGAGTTCTAACCAAATTACTGCAGGAAACAAACGCGTTTTCTGTGTGAAACAGGTGGGCGTCCAGAGCAATCAGAAGTGATGTGTGCAAATATCTGCGGGGAGTTAACATGTATTCGTCTCTAAACTCAGTTCTGCAGCGGTGCGTGGCTGCAGTGCGACCTCTGTGAAAAGCGTTTTACGCACGGAGAAACAACTGCAAGCTGCTGTAGTAGCTGTGAACGCGCTCACCGTTCAGTTGCATGCTGAAAACTGTCGATGTTATTTGGATATTTTCTCTGGCAACCGTTTCTGACTCCTCCCAGTGTTGTCCGCTACTGGCTGGAGCTCCACCAGCAGGGCCCACCCACACCACCACCGTCAATAACGTGTTGTGATTTTGATTTTCAAAACTACATCAGCAGCTTTATCATAGTCTTATCAAACACACATTATATATTGTACAAGTCTTTACAAGAATATTAAATCCTCTGGAGCTGGGCTGGATGATGCAGGCGACAGCAGACACAATAATATTCAGTCTCACGTGACTGAGATGCTTGAAAAACTCATTCAATATTATCGCTGTATGATCCTGCAGAGCCAAAAAAACATGATAGATGTAGAGATAATATATGTCAGATGTTGAAACTATGCTTATTTTTATAGGAAGCAACAATTTCGTTGTAAATGTCACAGTAGCTGCCCCTTTCCTCTGACAATATCACAGTAATATGATCTGGAAAAGGTGAAAATCTACTTCATTTAATATCTTGCAGAATGTCACACAGCCACAACCAGAGGCTGCGAAAACAAGCTGAGAGAAATACTTATGCACAAGCTCTCATTTTGCCAATTAATTCAAAAATGCCTATTCACTAACAATAAAGTAGTTCATGCCATGAGCTCTGCAGGAGATGAAGAATGAGCCCTCTCCCTCCCCTGGTGTCCTGATCAGTGCCAGCGCCATTTGTCCAAGTAACAATAGACGAGTGAGGCATGTCTGTATACTATCAGCGCTATCCGATCAGTGATACTGTACAGTGTGTCATAAAATATTGACTGCTACGTGGGAGAGCTTATCATGCTGCTTCCCGTCACCACTCAGTATTCTCACATTTTTGCCCGGGGCGTCAGCGCTGAAAAACACACTGTTTGCTTGATTCAGTTTTTGGATGAGTGGGTAGTAGCTGCTCCCTCGAGATAAAAAAAAGCAAGCAAACGATCATCTCCTGTCAGCAACCATTCCTATCACATTATTTAATCAGACCTGCAACAGACTGTAAACCACTGACTCAACGCAGCCCTCTGCTGTTCAAACAGGGGAACCATACATTTCAACTACAGTGTAACCTAACTTTTGTCTATATGTAGTTGATTAGATGCAGTGGTAAACAAACAAACAAACAAAAACAGATATATGTTAGCAGAGAAAACCTCAAAGACCAGCTGGAGGTTTTCGTTCTGGTACACATATAAAATAAAACAGCCTATTAATCACCGGACAAAGAGACAGTGGTGGAACAAATATTCGTATCCTTTATTCAAGTAAAGGCATCAACGACATAATGGAAATATATTCAAAAATATAACACTTAAAAATCCTAATTGAAGCAAAATTGTATTACTGGCTAAATATATTTGACATTGGCTATCAAAAGTAACAGAACCAATTCTTGATAACTGGCCTAGTGATTGGTATATTATCATATATCACTATATTTTAGCACTGATGCAGTGCCTAAGAAGCATTTTCCTGTTGTAGCTAAAACTGGGGCTACTTTTATACTTAAAGTATTAATTTCTTTGGAATATTCTCTCATCTTGCAAGCTTGTGGAATAATATTGATGAGTGCCAACTCTTGGGGCCACAAACGTTATTTAGAGTTAATCACCTGAGACAAGCCAGGGAGAGGAAATCTTTGTTTGGTGGGAACTGCAAGCAACCCATAGACATCTGAAATATGGGTCTGTTTTTCATATGGGGCCAAAAACACTGGTTTTATCTTTAGCAATTTATTGGTGGAGGCAACTAGAAACCACGTGTCAGAAGTATTAAAAAGTACGATATTGCCGAACTGTGGTGTAGCATGAATAGACCTTGTTTTTAGAATTGTATTACTTGAGACAAATAGAATTTCCATCTGTATCAACTTATATAAGTAAATATATCAGAAACAAATAAATAACACCCAACATGTCCAGCCATTTCAATATGGTGCACATAGTATGAGCATACTGAGGACGGTGGAGACAAAAAAAGAAAGAGAGAGAGAAAAAAAGAGATTAGGAAGTCTCGCGAGATTACCACCGTAACGGAGGATCGGGGTTTGGTCTTGAAGTTTTCAGATGCATCTGTAGATGAATCATAATAGCATCAAGATGTAAGTCGGGACGATCAGGCCGCGCCGAGACCCAGTCGGGCCAAAGATGACATGGGGAAACTTGGCGCATATCGAGAAAGTCCGCAAATGGTAAGGTAGGAAATGTCTGGGGGACAATATGGAGGAAAATGTGTTAGTACACCGTGGGTTGATATCTGCTGCGTCGCCCAACAAACTTCAGTCGGAAAAGTTAGATGATTGACGGGGCTGTTGACCAATCAACGCCCTGCGGCTGACAGGAGAGGCGGGGCTAGCCGAGTTTTTCTGCCGAGCTGTCAATATGGCTCCAGCCCACATGCCGTCCGTGACAGGCTATAGTCACTTCTTAATGAAAAATAATAAACACCCTCCGACCTGTTTCTCGTGATTTTAACACGCTCGTGTGATGTAAAATGAGAGCTGGCAACGAGCACGATGGACATAGGATAAGCTGTCATCTCTGTTGTGGGCAGAGAGGACAGAGCCTGTATGTCGTTGCAGATTAATGCTATTAAAGCAGATAATGGAAAGGAGCTAAACTGAGCGCCTCTAAATTTAGTAAAACTAATTTTATCCCCAGGGGAGAAGAAATGGGTGATACAGTTGAGACACATCCTACGTATATTCAAGTAAGTTAAAGGTAGCCGAAGCAGGTGGGGGCCTCTTGTCATGTAAAAATAAAATAAAATAAAAATCAGATGAATGTCTCTTACTACAGATTCGTGGTCTAATTTGAGTATTGATTCTTTGTCAGATATATCGCACTAAATCTACAGGTGAGAGGTTAGGACTAAAAGATGTGGTCCTGAAAACACAAACTCTTTACTGGATTTCATTGTGAGTTTTGGGGTTAATAATCCCAGAGACATTGCACTCATAATGTTAAAAATGTTATATCATTAACTCACTCAAACTCCTGTGTTCCTCACCAGATGAAAACAGCAACCAGAGCTTTCTGTCAGACGCTTACCAGCCTAAAATGGACAACAGCAGCAGCACTCCAGCTCGCAGCAGGTCAGCCTCCACATACCCAGCCTTCAGACTGAAGACCCCAGCCACCGATGCTGGGCCAGGAGAGTGTGATGGTATAACATTGCTCTTTTCACCAATTTGCCACATTCCTGTAATGTTGAAAAATATCGACTGTAGTCACTGTATTCATTTATAAAATGCAGGCGTTAAGCTTCCACAACAAAGAGCCACAGCTCCAATTATCAGCAGTCCAAGCAAATAAACCTCTCAGGACTTAAAGGACAACTTGACTGAACTAGGTCTTTATGTTAAAAATTTTGAAATCTTTGGAATTGGTGCAGTATTGAGTCAATGTGGCATTTGTCCATGTCAAAGTACATCCACTAGAGTTCTTGTTTTTGCCACTGACTGGCTTAGATTGTTGTTTTGACACATTACTACAGAGATAGATCTTTTATTAATCTAGGCAAGACCCTTTTGTTTGGACCAGAAACACCCATTTTATTGCTACAACAGAGTCCATTGGCAAAATCCTAATTTTACCTCTAAGAGCAGGTGAGTTGCTGGCAGAGCTGTCTGCTTCTAGTTTGTTTGTTCATTGTGTGACTCTGTGGTGGAAAAGTATTTAGACCATACAAGTACCACACAGTGGATGCCAGATATGCTCTTCTTGCTCACTGCAACTGCTTGCAAAGATTTTGCCTCACTAAATCATCTACATGCAAAAACATTTGGAAAACAAGGGGCCCAGGATCAAAACACTAGAGTGCTCTAGTACTACAGCTTACACCTGGTGTTTACCCTTAATTAATTGTATTAATTAGTGGTAACAGTAATTAAGAATAACAACAGTCAATCTGAGCACATCTCCTCATTCACCGCTTCTGGCTGGAGCTGTTGGTGATGTACTTACACCTTGTGAATGGTGAGCCAGCCTATTCAGGACAGGAGGGGCTGATGAGCCTCCTACCTCATCAAGGAGGACCTTTCTTTCACTTGTGGTTGCATGGACGAGCACCGACACACAGGTTCACTTTTCTGAAAATGGGTCAAGAAAAACCTTTAACATTTTATTGATTATATGAAATTTTAATCTACATTCTGTAGTCTGCTGTGTGATGTAAAATTGAAGTGTTCCTTTTATCTGTAACAGGAGGAACTAGATGAACTGGGGCCCCGCCTTTTAAAGAAGATTTGCACAGGAAGCGCGGGTTCTGAGATAGCTTATTTATGATCATTTTGTCAAAATGCACACGGATACCTGTCTTCAGTTGTTGTCAGATTAGCTACATTCAAAATTATTCTGTCGCTCTCTCTTGATATATGTACGCAACATTATTCATTACATTTCAGCAAATTACAAAAAAGTATTTCCTGCAGAGTCTCTGTTCACTTTGAAAATCTTTAAAGTCTTGCTGGTTTAAGCGATTTCTGAATGAATGGAGGCGTATTATCCAAACATTAAAGCGGCAAGTCACATGTTATAAATGTCTAGTTTTCTGGCAACCAACAAAGTTTTTATTTACTTTATGCAGTTGAGCTTTATTTTGTATGTTTCCATCCTATTGCTTTATTTTCTAAGGTTTACAGGCCATTTTGAAAAGCTGTTAAACATGTAGCTGTATGCAGATTGATGTGTAGATGCGCGTATTATTATATTAAACATGCGTCTTTTCTAAAGCAGATCTTCTTTTGGCTTATCACATGCAAGGATAAATTTTTAAAAAATATATTTATAATATATTTGCCCATGTTTATAATCAGCCGCTTGAAACTATAATAATGCTACTTTCCATGTCGGGTCATTGATGCTGGCGGTTGGAATTCATTCACAATAATATCTTGAGGAAATCACCTGCATATATGATGAAGGTAGATCCATATAGAGTCACCTGCTGTTTAATCAGACATGTTCGAAGGCCCAGTGTGGGTTTAGAAATTGTTGATGAAGAATGAAGGCTACATCCATTTTCAAATAAATACACTATAAAACATTAAAATGTGTTTTGCATGAATGAGTTAAAATGATGATATAATCTGCTTTTAACTGCAATTCGATTCGGCATTTTGAGGCTGCAACCACAGACCCACGAACTCTGTGATATTTGTACATCAGTTTTTGTGGAGAAATATGTGTGCCCACTTAGATTTTCTCTCCTTCCATAAACAACTAGACCTTTGTTTATAACTAAATGCAGGCAGCTCTGTTAGGCAGCTCAGAGGTGGAGACAGACCTGTACAACCAGGCCACAAAACACACCACCAAGGAAGTGAGAATAGTAAAGAGAAGCTAATTGAAAGCTCGGCCTCAGCTAACAGCCCTGGGCTGCGTAGAGAAAGGACATCACCAGCTACAAAAAACCGCCCCCGCACTGTGGAGAAACAATCACCTGGCTGACAACCTGAGAGAGTGTTTTACTGCATAAATTCACACCACACCCCCATGACTGCAGAGTGCTAACCCTGCCACCCAGAACTTATACACCTTCAGCCTCCTCACCTCACTCCTGCTACAACTCCTGCCTCAAGCAGCAACACTATACAACAAAACAGCCAGATACATCAGATACTTCCCATATGCCATCACCTGATGAACAGTATATTAATATATATGTATATGTCATCACAAATAAAAAGAGGCTAAGGAGTACTGAAATACAGATGTGTATACATACCGACACTACCACTTAATATTATCAGCACCCTTGCACTTCCAACATATTGCACCATGTTTCTTATTGGCTGACATTGTACATAGACATTTACCTGCTGGATTGCAATATAATAGTCATATGTTTATGTTTATTTATCTTTTCTCAGCTTTATCCTTGTGTTTACTTCGGTACGCCCATGTGTTTCTCCATGAACCCATATTTGTACCGTACACGGTATAATTTTATTTGTAACAAACGTATTTGGCCAATAAAACTGTCTCTGATGATCTGTATTGTCAACAGCTGACCTCCAGCATTTCGCTTATATGTATGGGCGTGGCTTATGGAAGGCCGTCCGAGTGTGACAACAGACAGACCACCAGCCAATCAGGGTGCGTATCGACCAGTTTCGGCGAGGGCGCTTAACTGAAGTAGCCAATCAACGTTGAGAGGAGGCGGGGCGTGCGACGCTGCTTGCCGCCGGGGGAAACGTGGAGTTCTGAGGGTGAGGGAATTGTGCCGGTGCGCCAGAAACCCCGCCATTTCGACAAGGAATTAACCCTTGATTGATCCAGGTTACTTTTCGTAAACGCTTGCCAACGCTGTTATCTGGACAGGAAGAAGCCCGGCAGCACAGAAATGCAGCGGAAGACAAGGATTAAACAGGACAGGCCTAGTTTGAAGAAGACTTGGGACTGCACAGCGCGGCCAGACCTCCTGTTGAGCTGAGCTTCGGCTGTTGCCGCGAGTTTGATTTTCGGTGCATTTTGCATCCTTCATGTCCAGCCGAGCTAAAAGTTTACCAACCATCTCGAAAGACACCCAGCAACCTGTTTTATACCCAAGACATAGCGTGAAACCATCATGACACCGCTACTAGAGGAGAGAAGAAGGATGCGATGAGGCTGCTGGCAATAAGCGCACTGTTATTGTTTTGCAACGAGATAGCGATCCAGCCTATCAGCTTAGTCATCAGCTAGTTGCTAGACGTTGAGTGCCGGCCTGCTGGCGTAATGTGAGACGTGCTAACGTATTTGGGACACTTGGATACATGCTAAGGACATATTGTTGTACACATTACACTAAATTGGTTCTGGAAGATCTGAATTTAAAGTTGGCACCCGTGCCATCCGTGGATCTGAAATGGCACCGCTTTGGGCTGAACCTTACCCGCTGGTTGTTGCCAGCTGAGCCACCAGGCCTGGGAGAGGAGGTCTACATCATCGAGGCCAAGGAGGCCTTCAGGAACAAAGAGTATCCTTTAACATGGTGCGATGCTCAGTCTGACTTATGAGAGCCAGCCGGCATGCAGTGGCTGGCTTTTGGTCTGCCTGATAAACCGATGTCCATACGTGTTTACGGTCGGGCTTGTAACCCGCTAATGTGCTAATTTAATATCACCAGACATTTTCCTTCGTTTAGTGTTACCCTGCATGTACACAGTTTACACTGATGACAGGCTTGTTATATTAACATTAACACCCGCTTTGCTAATCAGTCATTGCAGCTGGTCATTTATCAAAGCCAGAAAAAGGATTGTTAGTACATTAGCACATTTCTCATGCTTAGTGAAACGTAGGGAGCTGTTATGAAAGGCCGTCCTTTCACTCGGCTTTACGGCCCCGCTGTCAGCTACCCCCATCGCGCGTAGGAGTTAGCTAGCACGCTACTAGGTTTCCCAATAGTCACAACAGCCCGTCGTCTGCTCCTCACAGCTCAGCTGGTTGCCAACGTTAGCACACAAGCCTTAGCTACCGGTACATTTGAGTTTTTGACTTTAAGAAATGAGAACAAACTGCCGACTACCACTCACTAACTTATTTAAAACAGCTTTTTCGGTAGATAGCTGGTTCTGTGTACCAACAGTTATTTACCTACCTGTGGTATTGTTTACATGGGAAACTTCAAACCGTCAGCGAGGCAAATGAAACAGCCAGAGACAGTCAAAGTACACACGTAGTGCTAAAAGCGGTTTCTTTGTGTCTGTTTTATGGGCAACCCAAGTTAGTATAAGTTGTAGTAGATTTAAATTCATGACATAGCTGTTTTATTCACTTACTTATTTGTATCCGACTTAAACATGGCATTCGACATCACTAATTTAAGAATGGCTTTTATTTCACAGCCTTCTAACCACTGTCCCATCAATGCTAACACAGAGAGTTTGGGTCTGGAGTGTTCAACTTTTTAGTCTTATAACAAACTCATATAGAAGTGTGTTTATTGTTTCATCCAAAATTTGTGTTCATTTTAGGTTGCTGTGAAAGCTTTTCCTCGCGCCTATAATTTTCTTCTTCAGTTTTGTGTTATTTATTACACTCTTGTTCACTTGTTCTGTACCGCATTGTTGTTCCCTTAGTATGTAACTAGGCGTTTTAAGTTTTATTATGAAGTCATGTCTGTGTTTGCTTGGCACCCTTTGGACCCCTGCTGCTTTTTAAAACTATTGACACTATGACCACAACAGTGGACCCTGTATGTCTTGCTTGTGATGAGAAAGCAAGTGGCTGAACATGGGGCAACTGTTTACATGTGAATACCGTGATTTACCTTGACAAATAATCCGCAGAGAGTATGAGGCTACCAGAGGTACAGAAGCAGCGATCTGACACATGTAAGAGCACTGGAAGCAGCCAGCTGACATAATAAAGAAGCATGGGAAGAGGAACAAGAAGTCACTGAACTGTTAGTATCACATCCAGAGTTTGTGCAGTGCGTGTTCACGATTTCATCCAGTCATTGAAATAAGAGCCGGCTCCACTCAGCTGATTGCAACCTATAGCCTGTACACATAACGATCACATGTGCATTCAGGTGTTCAGTGAAGTTCTGGGTCTTATTAGTCCCTGAATGGCAAATCAGTACTTGTTGAGATGCATTTGCTCAAAATATGCACTAGTCTCTTTATCAGCTTATAATATCGTGGAAACAGCCGCATTTCCTCCCCAGTGAAGGTCAAGGCTTGCTGCTTTACAAGGATTGGCCAACCCGTGCCTCCTCTCAGTCTATTTAGAGGGCGCATCGATGTCTGAATCTGTATGGCCTGCGAGATTCTATTTGATCTGCAAAAAGGAAGAATATAGACAAAAACGCCAGACTAGTCCAGCTGAGATCTCTCAGTTCGCTTGGTCATCAATCAGGTGTATCGTTATGGTACTAAGGCATGATGTCAGCAAAGAGGAAGGTGACCTCAACTATATATGTGGTCCAAGAGATGTCACGGCAAAGCAGAGGTGAGAGCAGTGCTCAGCTGCACAGCTAAAGTCACCAGATCACAAGGTGTATTTAAGTTCTGTCTAATTATATCAGCCAAGAGATTTACCCCCTACTGGCCACTCACAGCCTTTGTTGCCCTGTTATGTAATGCCCTGGTCCCTGGGAGACTGCAGCGCAGGAATCGAACAGCTTGAAAGACATCTCGCCATGAACAGAGTGCATCACACCCATCAATGAATCCAACTCATGTTATGACGTGGCAACAGTCTTTGCTGCAAAGTTTGTTTTTAAATGCTGTCTGACATTAAAAACAGCCTCCTTTTATACAATTAAGGGAGCACAGAATCATGGGAATACAAAACTATATTTGTTTTCATTTACTTTTTGGGTACTAATTACTGCTTGTGCCTCTTGTGCAGGCTTGGGAGGAGTATCCCCAGGGCTTGAGAAGCTAGTCTCGAGATGGTCCACCACAACACAGTGTTGCCTTTAGACAACTGGTTGAAATGGCTTCCGTGGGAAATCACCAAGTATGCTGTGATGAAGAGGTATCTGTCGTGACTTCAACCAGGTAAACTTGAGTGTTATATGGGGCCACATAGCTATAACCTTGTATTTATATCTTGTGATGTTCCCAGCAGCAATCAGACTTGTAGTATTAGCAGCATTTATGCATTATTCACCATACCTATACAATATATTATCTGACAAACCTGTATAACATCTAAATGGAACCCACCATAGTGGTAGGGCAGGAGGCGGGTGTTTAATTGAAACTCGTTTTATTTTTCTCTTAGGTGGGAAGGACAAAGTTTATGAGTGGTGGTGAAGATCCACCCTTAGAAAACCCAGAGGGAGAGACGGGGAGAAGAAGCTCACAGCTCTGTGACTTCCACCCAGCTTTGGCTACAAAGAGAACGCAAGTCAAGAGAACTAGAGGAAGGGAACCTCCCAGAGAGGAGGAGAATAGAGGGAGTCTCAGTGAGTACAAATCATCTACAGGGATCAGGAAGAGTACCAAGGATCATAGCCAAGAGCTTTAGGCTTTTAAAACAATGTTTATCTTCCTATCAGGGTGACAGAGCACGTTTCCAAGGAAACTTCCACTGCCATGAAGGAAGAGAAGAAGAAGTGGGCAATGCCCAAATTCTTCCCTCATAAATATGATGTAAGCTTCATCAACGAGGATAAGGTTTTGTCTTGTGACCCATGGCTGTATGTTACCTTCAGTTTGTGCAGACTTTTGTATTTTTAAAAGAAAATAAATTGAATCTTTTAACCGCCTCTGTTACAGGTGATTGTAGTGATGTCCCAGCGACAGTCTTTTCCGAACAGAGCGCCCAACCATGAGACTGCGCTATTTTACTAGGGCACTATGCTCTGAGGCTGGGCATGGGAGAGAGTGCCCTTGGTGGTTGAGGATGAAATCATGAAAAGCGAACCTGCCCAGCAAATTCAGTGACTTTCTTCTTTGATCCACACAAGGTAATTCACCAAAGTCATTTTCTGCATGTTACTTTTGAAAATGTTGCTCGTGCTCAGCCCATTGTTTTGTTTGGCTGAAGTTTTAGCGGAGAATCCTCATGGGCTGCAAGAGCTTGACGCCCAGAGTGGGTAAACCCAGCAAGAAGCCCAAGACCTCCGACACACCAGGAGAGGACCTAGAAATGAGAAGGGAGAGAAGAAAGGAAAGAAGACGTACTTTAGGTATGCCCCCCGTCCTTAATTAATTCAAAGGCCACATGGTGTTAGTTGACTTCTAAGGATATTACTTAATGCATATGGGTATCCCTTTAAACTCAAATCTTGCTTAATGGGCTCATGTTGTCTTGTATTTCAGAAAATAAAAATGAATGGTTCTCCACTCAAGGTTAAGAACTCTGAACCCTAAGAAAGGCGAAGGCAAGGTTTGCACCTCCACCCCGTTGTGTGAAAGTCCGGGGGAAAAGAAAGCATGAAAGAAGACTGGAAAGATGTGATAAGGCAGAAGCTCAATGTGCTCAAAGCCCTAAAAAGGATGGCAAGCTGGTGCCAAGACATCAAGATGAAGCAGATGACTTACCATATCTGGCTAAGAGCACTCCCACTGGGAGTCTCTAAAAAGAGAGCCCGTAGCACCAGCATGGTACACCCCAACCTGGGAAGCCACTGCAATCATGGCTTCCACCTCCTTCGCGTTACTATGAATAAGGCAAAGAGACAAGAATCCCTCGGGGCCCTCATCTCCAAGGCCGCAAAGACTCATCCCCAGATGATCGCGGTCACCTGCTGAGTGAGCTCCAGGAGTTGGTAGAAACGCTGGGAGCCGGTAACAAAAGAAACGATGGGCAGCCATGGGAGGAAGAGGAAAGCAGGAAGATGAAGAAGCGGCACGAGGAGCTCAAAGAGAAACTGCAGAAAGGCCAAGGAGAGACGAGAAGGAGATGCTGGTCCGCTTAACAGTCACGCAGATACGAGGGGACCAGGAGATCGGCGGTAAGACTCCGCCGGGCGCTCAAGCTTAGAATATGCTCTGAGGGTTTATTTAACTGTTTGGTGATGTGGCTATGGTCGTGGACTCTCCACTGCTATGCAGCAGGCCGCCGATTACGATCAGTATCCCATCACAGCTGTGGCTCTGATGGAAGCACCGTCAGAACGGTCCGCTTCTCTAACGAACTCAAGGCTGGTGGTCCTGCTCCAGACGCCTGCAGGACGAGCTGGCAGAGGTTACAGCCTGACATGTCTTATTTGAGATCCCCCACCATGCACCTTGTGTGTCAGAGCTGGCACGACAGTGTCTGCGCCCATATGATGCTCATGGCGCAGGAGAGACGCCAGGGCCCGAGGGACCCTGGGCCCATGGGGGCTTTGATGATGTGGTGACCAGTGAGTTCCTGGAGAAGCTTTGAGACAATCGAGGTGTTTGAGCTGAGTCCTGGAGAGAAAGTCAGGTCTGCTGGTGGCACTGTGCCACCGCATCCTCATGACCTACTTCAGTGGAGGACCACGTTGATGCAATGCAGCAGCGGTCAGCTGAGCTGTGGAAAGAGCGCCTGGGTAATGCTGAAAGAGGTCAATGACCGTAAGAAGGCTGAGAGGAAGAAGGAAGGAGATGGAGGGCAAAGGTAGGCGAGGATTATCAGGGAGCTATCTGCAGTTGTAGTAGAAACAAATGAGAAAAATGTATTGTTAATGGGAGTCCCACCCTTTCCCCCGCTTCACTTCACCTGTAGTTAAAAGTATATAATACCCACAAAAAATATCAGTTGTTATTCTGTGATTTGTTATTAATCTTGTAAATTTTCCTATTCACAAAGGTGAAAAGAAAAAGACGGGCTACAAGAAGGAGCTAAAAAGTAAAGGTGGGATGGAGCCAGAGTCAGAGGACATGATTGCTCAGTGAAGAGTCAAGTACATGCATGGCGTGTTTTTAAGAAGGAGAAGGAGGAGATGACAGGCAGAATAAAGGTAAACTTAGCAGAAAAATGCTTTTTTCAAAAACAGATGTGATTTAATTCCATTTTTGAGATACATCAGTGGCCTAGCCCACCACTGATGTTTAAGTCATTACTCTGATTTTATGTCAGTGCACCTCACCTTACTTGGTACTGTGTTGTGCCACCCACCTGCAGAGCTTATGGAGAAGGAGGCTGAAGGAGCGGATGCGAACAGAGGGTTGCTGCAGAGAGGCTCAGGACGGCATAACTAAAGCCAGACTGGCCATGAGGACCACCGGGCACACAGAATCATAACAGGTGAGTGCTGCCACCAAACACCGACATATGGACACAAATGCAAACCATGTGAGCAACTTCAATGAAGGATGAATTCATTTCGCTTGATGTTTTGTTCGATACTGCTTTTTCTCTGACGTGTGGTCTTGGTCTGTACACAGGTGTTAAGTATGAGAGCATCGACTAGCTTCACCTCCACCTGAGGACAAACCAGCTTGGAGCCTGAGGTGGAAGAGGAGATACAGAGTCGAACAAGCCTCATGAGTCACAAGGTACAGTATTTAGTTGCAACCCATGTCTTTTACACATTTCGCTTTTGCTTGGTCAGCAGTTTTGTATGTGGATGCATAATTTTCTGTGTTGCAGTTCTAAAATGTATACACATGAATTGTTTATGTTGCAGGAGCTGAAAAGGATGATGGTAGCAGATGGTGCTATTAGAAGGACAGCAGTGAGCAGCAGCAGACGCCTGTATAGAAACCACTGTTCTCAAACAGGGACAGAACCTCTGGTAAGACCGTGCTTCTATTCTATCTTTTCTTCTCTGTCTGTCTTCTTTCTTAATCAATTTCATCCTTTTCATTGTTGTTCCATATTATAATTTTTTGCCTTTCGATCCAGGTTCATATGTGACAACCTGCCCAGAGCTGGAGGAACTGGTGGAGAGTCTTCATCCCTCTAGGTCAGAGAGCGGGAACTGAAGGCAAAGATACAAATGCACCCTACTGCATTTCTTATGCCTGTATTATCATTTGGTTTTAACTCTTGCTTAAAATTTGCATAAAAGAGGAAAATTGTTAAGGTTAAATAAATACAAATCTAAATACACGCTTCTTTCCTTCTTCTAGATTAGAAACTCTTCTACCCATCCATCTGACCAAGGGCAAATGGCCTTTGTGACCCGTGACGGCTATGCAGAGCTTTCTCAAATACTATGCAGTGACATCCGGTGAGGTAGCTTCACGACTGAAGGAGGCTCTGGGATAATTAATGTATAAACGTAGACATCAAGAACAGGTGATTTTATGTTGATTTTATCCATTGCTGTTTTGTTGATTATTGTACATTGTACAATGTCCTGAGTGACCAGAAGGCGAATAACGTGTTATTATTATTATTATTATTATTATTAATAATAATACAGTCTGATAACATATGATATTAGTATCCCTATTATTTCTACATTATGTTCACTGAAGTCTGAGAAATTAGGAACAAGCCACATGGTGTAACCAGTAATTGATGCATATAATCACAGCCAGGTATATTCATCTTTATTGGGGTGAGCTTGTATCTATAACTATTTGTTTCATCTTCTTCAGCTGAAAGACACAGAGAGCTTGAAGGACTTCAAGGAAAGTGCATCATCACCATTCAGGCCTGTGTAACTGAAAAAAGTTCCCAGGGATTCATGGGCCCCAAGCAGAAAAAGAAGAAAGCAAGAGTATGGAAGAAAGCAGCAAGGCTGAGGAGGTGGATGAGGAGAAGAGATCATAGAGGAGGGTTAGGGTAAGAGAAAGAGTTGTACTCTTCTGTTCTGATACAGTTTGCATCTCACAGATAATCGGGCTTCATCAGAAAGTCAGATCGCTGTTAAAAATGTCGCTTAGCCATTGGACCACTTATATAATCGGCACACACCAACTGGCATGCTAAATGTCATCTGTTAGCACAGAGCTATGTTGACTTTTCCCCAGGGTAGCCACAGCGCAGAGAAGTGGAAGACAGCTATCAGGGAGGCCCAGACCTTTCTCGCATGCATGTGCTGCTGGGAATGTTGATGCCTGCACAAAGTGGGACATGTTCAGCGAACGTGCCGCTGCAAAGTCTGTCGTGAGGAAAGGTGAGGACTGATTTTAACTGGCTGTCTCTTAAAGTCAGAAAATAAAAAGAATTAAGCCTTTTATTTTACATAGGAGGATTTCTTGTGTTTTGACTGTAGTTAAATACATTAAAAACCAGTAACTCTGTGATCAACAGAACTATGCAGCCCCACAAGAAGTCCCCTTTATCACCCTCTTACTCTGAAACAGCCAAACAGCTGTCTCATGTCTTTCTAACTAAAAGAATAATTAACCTCCTGTTTGAGTGAAGTGGTGCCAGCTCACCAACCAGTCCTCTGCTTCCCACCTAGCGCTCAGGCAGAACCCATCTGTGCTGAAGCTGATGGAGTCTAGACCCAGCTCCAGGTCCAGATGCAGCAGCAGCAGCAGGCTCAGAGCAGAACAGACTAGTAGTGTCAGGCAGGCTCACATGCAGAGCTGGCAGCCCATTATACGGTTGGTGAACCTGTAGTGATATGATGACAATAGGGACTTGCACAGCAACATAGTCACATAAGGAAAAAAAGCGCAAAGATTTTGACCTTTGAGGAGTGAAGATGAGGAAAAGTAACACAGAGAGGAGAATTGAGAACTGAGAAAATGGATTTTTAAAAACCCGTCTCAGCTCAGTTTTATGATTTCATTCTGCTCTGCTCCAGGTGACGGCGAGAAACTATCCTCTGGTGATGAGTGTAACAAGGTCTTTCCAATTGTTCTGCCTACAATCGCCCCATCGCATCCCTGCCGGAGAGTGGCTGTCCTGCTCAAGCAACCCACCGGCCAGACGCGGCTCCTGCAAGGTAACTGACCACCCAGTGCTGTTTGGTTTGTACTGTCTGTTCAATTATACAGTTAATGTGTCCTCACCAGATATGTTAAAGCAGCATTTCATTTGTAGGTTTAGGTTGTTGCAGTTAAAAGGAAAATATTTCAATCATTGGTCGATGTATCTAGAGCGGACACATGTAGTCCTGTTGTAATGAAAAACAAATTCAGCTCATGTATTTTTTGCCACCACTGAGCACACAGAACTACAGGCCATCTTCTGTCTTTATCAGCTTATGAATAGTAACCTGTCCATTGCAGGAACTATAACCAAGACACAGATGAAGAGGAGAATGAGGAGGAGTCTGAGGAGGAGGACCTAGAGGAAGAGGATGAGGATGAGGAGGAGAATGATCACAAAGCCATGGGGGCACAGCTGTGAGTATCAAAGAGAGAAAATTCAGGTCCAGGTTTCACAGCAAATATCTCAACTTGATGATAGTTCAGTATGAGGGTTTTGGTTGGTTTTAAAATGGTGGTCCATGGTTCTGGTTGGGAAGAGAGGGAATGCTGATGGAATTTCAGGCCCCTGTCTCTATTGTCTGTGTGTTGTCATGTAGCACAGCTCAGGTCTGGACCTTTGCTTTGAAGTTGCGGTCTCACTCTGGCTTCACTCAGAGTATGTGGCAGGATGATCCCCCTGCTGCCCAGGCCAGCATGTCAAGGTCACATTAGAAAGTTTAGTGCACTGATGCTGAAAGTTCAAGAAGATGGCGACGACCCAAGAACGTGTGATTATTTTTCTCATATCTAGCGCAAGGCCTGTGTGGAAGTCCACTGACAGTTTAGGCCCAAGTCCATGGTAGTACAAAGCTCAGATTACATTACCTGCTTTTTGTTTTGTTAGTCCTGACCATCCCTTTGTTGTTTCTACAGTGAGACCAAGGAAGAAAAATAAGCAGTCTTGCCTGCAGAAAAGCTCTGGGGTGCAACCAAGAAGCAGTCACTTATAATCAGAACAGCAAACAGAGGACTGGTCCCACAGCCCTGCAGACATCGACGAACTGGTAAGAATCCACGTGGACACCTTATGTAGAGGATGCCTTTCTTCTTCAGCATTAAAGAAACACATGAGGGCAGTGGGAGTTCATATATATTTCACAAACCCACAGAGATTTGTCGTCCAAATTGCATTGAAGGCGAGGTCAAAATCAGTTTTGTATTATTGCTTAGTTCAAACTGTTTGTGTGCGGCTCTGCAGGTGCTGCATAGACTTCCCAATCAGGGAGTGCGGTAAGTGGTGGCTTGGAGCTGGAGAGAGGTGCTAGGAGATCCTCAAGAAATTGACTTGGGAAATTCTCGCCAAGGCTGGCCTCTTTCAGGTGAGCGATTAGTATAACCTGTAACTGTCGGAGTTAGCACACCCACAAGCAGGGAAACACCTTAACCTAGTACAGCCACAAATGCTTACTTTTACATTAACTATAATGACAGAAGCTCTTTCAAACAACAGGTGCCTAATTTATGGTTATGCTCTGAACAGGCACTGTCTGAATGACTGACAGTTTAGACATCGCGAATTATAATAATGCGTGGTATTTAGTCTGACTCTCATGCTCTGCTCCTCTCTCTCAGGGAGCCCGTGTCCCCAGAGGAGGCAGAGGACTACTTGGACATCATCTCCCAGCCTGGCGGATTTCCAGACGATGTTGGAAACCAGCCAGGGCTCGTATCGTCACGCCCAGGACTTCCTTGAAGATGATGAAATCATCTCTCCAACGCGAGGAGTACAACCAGCAGGCACGGTCCTCCTGCATGGTGAAGACGTGAGCAGACCTTCGCCGTAGCTGCTCCAAAAGTTGCTGCCCGGCTCAGCTGGCCTCCTCACGCAAACGCACAGCCAAGCTCCCGCGATATCCGAGAAGACGAGGAGGGACGCAAGAGGGAAGAGGAGGATGAAGAGGGAGCTCAAGAAGAAAATGCAGAATGGCAAATCAAACAGGAAGAAATCGAACGGGTCGAGGGCGTAAGGGACGAGGAGAGCGTGTAGAGTGAGGAGGAGGAAGAGGAAGAGGAGGAGGAGGATGAGGAGGAGGAGGAAGAGGAGGAGGAGGATGATGTTACAGAGGAGAAGTAAGCGGACCGCTG